>CM025855.1:31559827-31614723 GCA_003952965.2 Morella rubra
GAAACCAGCGTCAAATTCGAGTCGTGTTGAAGGAGCGCAAGATTAGCCAATCAAAGCTCTTGTGTTGTGCCTAATGCGGGCCCCATTCGCTTCTCAACCATTAAAAGTAGCGTCTGTTTCTCAAAATTTTGAAGTATATTTTTAAAATTTTAAAGATTTTTTAAATATTAAAATTTGTGAAAATTTTAGATGGTATAAATAAATATAAAAATTTTAGAATGTGTTTGACAAATCTTTACACTTCCTTTTATTAAATTATTTTTTATTTTTTGTATTTTTATAAGGTTATCCTAAGCTGAAGTCAATGGCCGGTGATATCGCTAAATCTTCGATGAAGATTCAATACTTATTCGAATTAATTTTAAAATACGTACAGGAGAAGAATTATTCCATCCAATAAAAAATGCTCGAGCATTGTATGCCGACCCAATTGAGCCTATCCACGAGCATCCTTTTTTGTCCTGAGCACCTAAGGCATCCACCAGTTTACAATTCAAACTCTTTCGACATCCTTGAATCAACCTACGTTTTTCATTCAATTCTTATGTTGTCCCTTTTTTTCTTTTTTTAGGGAATCAAGTTTTGGTGTATCATCATGCATGGTTTAAATGCGTACGGTGATGTTTGGTGAAAAAGTCAGAATTTTGATAATTGACAAGCACAAATTTTAAATTCGTTGAAAGTTTGAACTTTTACAGGAATCAGTAAAAAAAAGGGTAAAAAGATTAAGAAATATTCGATTGTAGAATGTATTTTAATTACCACGATGATTTAAATGCTTAAGGTAAATTTGGTAAAAAAATTCGACGGTGAAAAATTTTAAGAATTTGTAAAAGGATTGTGAAAAAAGTTGAATAATATTTTAATTGTAGAATGGTTTTTATTGAAATTTGTTAAAAAGTAAAGAAAAATAAAATTTGATAGAATTTTTTAATTAAAAAAGTAATAGAATTTATTAAAAATTATGAAGAGAAAGATTTAATATAATTTTTTAATAAAAAAATATATTAGAATTGATGAAAGATTCAATAACATTTTGATACCGCAACATCACCCTATAATAAGTGGTAATCGAAATCTTATCCCTCCCAGAAAGAAAAAGGTCAAAGCAACATGCAAGGACGGTGCTTCACAATGTACAAACAGAGCTCGAAACTATTCGAAAAGTGGAAACCAAACCATCCTCGTAATCACCGTCGACAGTAAAGCAATGGAATCACGCTGATATTCTCGCGTTGCTTTAACTAAACTAAGTGCCCAAACAGTGGCTAAAGTTGGATGTTTCGAAAACTAGTAGATTCCTCGTTTGTTGCCTTGTTTGTGCTCGGAAGACGAAACTAACGGATCCATTTAACTCAGCTCCACAAACCACACCCAGTGTGAACACATGGATCTGTGACGCCAACTAAATTATCCTGTGAGCGGAGCCAAAATTTGGTCATACTGGCGTGAAAGAGACTCAAATCCATTATGCTCTGCTAGGCAATCGTAACCATTGAAAGCCTCATTTTTCGAACGCTTTTATAAAGTGTGAGCAGTTTTATGTCTAAAGATCGGTTTTGCAGGGGCGAAAGAACACTTCAAAGAGCAGTTTCTCTTTAGAGAACAGCCAGCTGGTTTTGTACACATCCGCGCTTGAAAATATTTATTGCTAGCGCTTAAAAAGTCTCCTTCCATTTGTGAGTCGGCACTTTTAAAATTAATATTTGGAGTGGAAGATAATTTCAATTACATATTTTTATATATCCGGGACAAGTTTAGGGTGTAAATTTGTTTAAAATGATTTTTCGCTGACTTTTGTAATAATTTTTATATTTTGAGTCAATTTTAATATACATAAAATACATGTTTTTTTCTTCTTATTTTTTAACAACTTTTATTAATTTTTTTATTTAAAATTATATCAAATCCTCTTTCCTTATTTTAAAAAATTATAATAAAAATCATTTTACATTCAAATATTTTTAAATTTTTTCTCAATTTTTTTACTAACTCTAAAAAAAACTCTATTTTTTTTTTAATACTAACTCAAAATTCTTAAAGATTTTTGTTTCATAAACATCGGTTTAAATGTTTTAAACGAATACGAACCCTGATCCGATCACCTTCGAAAAGAGAGGAAAATCGAAGCGTCAATCTTTATTAAATAGTATACTTATTTTCCACGCAAAGGGCGGATTTAATTGGCGGGTGATCTACCAACCGGTGATTTTATCTTCTTTATTAAATCCTTCCTCAATTCCTGCCTGTCAGTAACAAGACAAAACCTCTTTCCGAAATCGGAACAACGTTTCGTTCAGCCAAAGACAAACGTCGTCTGGTGCTAGCCAACAGATACTCGACACCTACAACGAAATCGGTAACGACGTTAAGGCGAGCCCTGAAGAGTCAGATTTATCATCCCCGTTTGCCGGTTAACTAGAGGACAAAGCGGTCAGTATACCACAGTAACCGGTTGCCCAAGGTAGGACAATAATTCCATCCCATTACTAAAAGGAGTCGAAAAGACATGTAAAAAATATTAAAAACAACAAAAAGCAGAGAGAGAGAGAGAGAGACGGTCACACTCGCTCAAAAAACAGAAAACGAAAAGAGTGTGAATAAAGTTGTGGTGCTCTCCAAAGAAGTACGAATAGTAATGGCAGCGAGCAGTGACACAGCAGAGACAGTCGCAGAGGAGACAGAGAAAAAGGACGGAGACGATGAGAAGCGAAAGAGATCACAAAACTGGTTCTTGAATCGAGGAGATTTTACAGTCTCTGCTGCAGAGTGACACCTGCGGTTCTTAGTTTGCCCTTAATTATAAAATTACTACTCAATTTGTACTGTTTTTAACCATTAATGCGATTTGGAGTGTTTGGACGGTGATGAACATTGATCGGTTGCTGAGGAGGAGGGGCCTGTGTTGAGAATTTCTTTGAGAAATGACGTCTTCGAGTTTTCCGGTGGCCGGTAAAGTTCAATCTCTCTTCCAAGGAATTGGAATTCCATTCCTTTTTCGGTTGATGACTCTAGTGTTTCTTGTATGGATCAATCTGGAGCATTATGCACTGTTTTTGATGGTGTAGGTCCTGAGGAGGATGCGTTATACAAGGAGCTGTGGCATGCATGTGCGGGACCTCTGGTCTCGGTGCCTCGCCAAGGGGAGCTAGTTTTCTATTTTCCTCAGGGTCACATCGAGCAGGTACGAAACAAAAATCTTCTGCTCTTGGCTCAATTTCTTTTTCATAGTTTCAATTCTTTAACTGGCAGGTGCAATGCGTTTCTTCTAATTTCTGTGTTCGTATGTACATATCTGTGTCTGTATTTATGTATAGGTCGAAGCGTCGACGAATCAAGTAGTTGAGCAGCAAATGCCAGCGTATGATCTTCCGGCGCAAATTCTCTGTCGCGTGCTCAACGTTCACTTAAAGGTGGAAAATTGTGTTCTTGACAAGTATTTTTTGGAGGCGCACTGTTTCTTCTCGCAAGCTGCTTCCAATCATGTTTTTGTGTGTTTAGTTTTTTTCTCTCCCCTTTTTCTTGGCACTTAATTCAAATTTTAATTTGGTCGAGGAAGGCTGAACCAGACACCGATGAAGTGTATGCGCAAGTGACTTTGGTTCCTGAACGCAAAGTAAGTGATTCTGAAAGCGAATTTCCACGACCTCTGAAAGTGAAATAGATATCCGTAAATATCAATGATATGGATCCTGCGTTATTCGTTCTGAACAGCAAGTGGAGAATACGGTGGAGGAGCAGGGTCCTCTGGTTTCTTCGCCTCGGCCACGTGTGTATTCCTTTTGTAAGACCCTTACGGCCTCGGATACAAGCACTCATGGCGGTTTCTCAGTGTTGAGACGCCACGCCGACGAATGCCTACCTCCACTGGTTTGTTTAGACTCTTCATCTTCTGTCTTTTCAAAGTATTGCTTAGTTTGTATAGTCACCCATCTTGTACTGCGTTGGCGTTGTGAGAAGTATGGCAATTGCTGGTTCTTGCAGGACATGTCCAAGCAACCTCCCACTCAGGAGTTGGTTTCCAAGGATATACATGGTAATATATGGCATTTTCGCCATATTTTTCGAGGTAATATTGAGTATCTTCAGTCACATTTGTTAATATCTCGACCAAGCCATTGTTTGATTCCTTGGTCCAATAGTTGTTTGCAAAAGTTTCCATTGTTTTGAACTTCGATAATAGCGAGTTTGTCAATACAATTAATTTAAATAGGCAAATATGAATTGAAAATGTAAATGACAGGTCAACCAAGGAGGCATCTTCTTCAGAGTGGTTGGAGTCATTTCGTTAGCTCCAAAAAGCTTGTTGCTGGGGATGCTTTTATTTTCCTCAGGTTTACTATTTTCTTTATTTTCAACCCAGTCTCCAAGATTGTAAATCCAGTTAAACTTTTTATTTGCTCCATTAGTGACTACCGGCTGTACCATTTTGCAAGCAGGGTATGTGACATCTCAATTTGTTACTTTAATAATAGATCATTCGTGTCTGATCAGTTTGTAGAACCTTTTACTTTCAGAGGTGAAACTGGGGAGCTTCGTGTAGGGGTAAGAAGAGCTATGAGGCATGCAAGTAATATACCATCTTCTGTTATATCTAGTCACAGTATGCATATTGGTGTTCTGGCAACAGCATGGCATGCTGTTAAAACGGGTACAATGTTCACTGTCTACTACAAGCCGAGGTATCTAATCTTAATCAACATTCACTTCTTTGTTGAGTGAATCAATTTCTTCTACCACTCATAAAGATCTATTGCAATTGAATCCAGAGCATGGCAATAAGTTGGTGAGCCTATGTTAATCTAGATTCTTTAGGATAGGCCGATAGCACATATATACATGCTCTTTAATTGTTTTGGGTATAGAAGTTGTGATCTGAAAGGTGTGATGTATCGCCTGTTGCATTCTTTGTTTTCCCTAACGAGTGATATACACTTCTCCATTAAAATTGACCACTGTTCCCTAAAAACCAAAATAAGGAAAAGAAAATATTTTCACTTTCTACATTGGTAATGGAGTACATCGCCCGTTGCATTCTTTGTTTTCCCTAACGAGGATATACACTTCTCCATTAAAATTGACCACTGTTCCCTAAAAACCAAAATAAGGAAAAGAAAATATTTTCACTTTCTACATTGGTAATGGAGTACGTTTTCAACTTTACCATTGAAATTGACCACTGTTCCCTCCATATTGGAAAAATGAAAGAAAAAATTAACTTCCTACCTCGATAACAGGAGTTTGTGTCTGGAATGTTACTGCCAACTTCATGGTGGTTGAAGTGGAGAATGAAAATATTGTTGATTTTAGGAAACCTATCACAATTGTATAATATAAGTTAACTAATTGTGAGTCTATATTTGCAGGATATTGTTTCATGAGAATTCTGATGTCCTGATATGGTCTGAAATTGAAGCATCATTTGTGAATGCATCTTTATTGAGCTTCAGGCATATTTTTGAATGCAGATATGTCATGCAAATTGAATGTTTGTGGTATCATGTAGTACAATCTATTTCAATTCTTGGCATATTACTCATTCATGACACTTTGTAAATGATGTATATTCTAGGACTAGCCCTGCTGAGTTTATTGTTCCCCTGGATAAATACATGGACTGTGTCAAGAACAATTGCTCTATGGGCATGAGGTTCAAGATGAGGTTTGAAGGTGAAGAAGCTCCAGAACAAAGGTATATTTTCCTGAACCCGTGTTAGACGGTTTTCTTAAAACAACAAAGAAGGCAAAAGTGAAAAGATAATTTGGTTGATTTGCTGACCTACCTGCCTTTATGGACCAGGTTCTCAGGCACTGTGATTGGAACTGAGGATGCTGATCTGGGAAGGTGGCCTGGATCAAAATGGAGATGCTTGAAGGTACTGACTTAGGTTACGCAAGTTCGTAAGATATTATAGACCTTTACATGCAAAACCTTGTTTTCTTTTATAGGTTCGATGGGATGAAACTTCTCCTGTTCATCGTCCAGATAGAGTCTCCCCTTGGAATATAGAAATTGCTTCGAATCATACTCCGGATACCCATCCAGTTTGCCGAACAAAGAGGCCTCGTGGGAACATGGCACCGTCATCTACAGACTCATTTGTTCATATGGGGGAAGGTGAATAGAAACTTCCTGATATGCTTCACTATTCTTTATTCTTCCTTTTCTGTCAGTTATACCGTGCTTAAAGTTTGTTAAGACACTATTTGTAACTCCAATTATATATTTCATCAGGTCTGTCTAAAACTCCTATAGACTCTTCACCTGAAAAAGGGGTATTAAAGGCTATGCAAGGTCAAGCAATGTCAACCATTGGAGGTATCTTTGCTGAGAATAATAACTCAGACACTGCTCAAAACCCCCCTTTATGGATTCAGTCACAGGGTAAGAATCAAACTGAATCTGGTTCTGCTGAAAGACTGGGACCAGATGATAGTGTTGCTGCAGTGATGCATGAAATGCATTATAGGACTCCCGTGTCAGGCTCTCTGACCACCTCCGGTTTCAGTTGGTCCTTTATTAATCAGATCCCTGGCAACTCTCTTGGATTGAAGAAGCATGTTGTTGATCTTGATCAAAGACCAACCTTCCTTACATGCATGCAGTCAATGACACATCCCTCACATAATGTGTTAGATTGCAGCATGAAACTACCAGCAGCAGCAGGTGAGCAGCATCCAGGAAACAGGTTGTTAACCCTGCTGCCACCAACAAATATTGAGGATTCACGTCGTGGAATGTTGCTGAAATCGCAGCCACCGCTTTTGCAAAAAGTAGTGAAATCTAAGGGAGATGGCAGTTGCAAGCTCTTCGGTATATCCCTGATCAGTGGTAGTCATTTGGCCTCAGAACCAGCCACGCCACCTGCAAATTTTATGCAGAGGCTACAAGGGAAAATTCCTTGTTCATCAGATCAGGGACAAGATTTGGTGTCAGACATATTGCTGCAGAAAGTGGAGCACCCAAAGTCCGCAGAGATGGCAATTAGAGATGATGAACGGATAAAGCCTTTTCAATCTTCAGAGCAGCTTTCTAGGGAGGTTCAGGGAAGGAGTTTGAGTAGAACTTGCATTAAGGTATTTTCTTATCCATTTATCTTCATTAATTTGCAATGTTAATTTACATAGTATTCTTGTATTCGGACAAGTGAATCTAAATTGTCACTTGTGTTTCCATCTTCCATTGATCGTTTTATATCTAATGAAACAGGCTCACAAGCAGGGGGTTCCTGTTGGGCAGCTTGTGGACCTTACCAAGTTTGATGGCTACAATGAATTGATAGCAGAGCTGGACCATATCTTTGAATTTAATGGTGGATTAATTGCTCCCAACAGGAAGTGGCTGGTGGTTTTTACCGACAATGAGGGTGATATGATGCTTGTTGGAGATGATCCGTGGCAGTAAGCTCTTGAACTTTGCCTTGTTCTGTTCCCCCCCCCCCCCCCTCTCTCTCTCTCTCTCTCTCTCCCCCTTAATTATTACTTTCACTCCAGACATTGTTTCTCTTTCTCTACTTACGAATCATATCTTATATGTTCACTGTTTCATGTTTTATTCTAACTGTGTTTCTGTCTTCTATGCATTAGAGAATTCTGTAGCGTGGTCCGTGAGATCTTTATCTACACTCGGGAGGAGGTACAGAAGATGCATCCTCGTCCCGTGAATCCAAAAGTTAATGAAATCACCCCAGCTGCAGACCAAAAGATGGGTTCAAACTGACACATCGGCAGGAGTGAGTCTGAAAAACTTGAGTTTTTAGTGCCTTTGATGTGGCTATTGATAAGCTTAGAGAAGTCATCCATATTTGCATTATCTTTGTTCAGGTTGTAAAGCTGGTAAGTCGTTATGCTTGGATGTGTTGCTCTATCAGGCAGCTTTGAAGCCCTTATCTGTGGCAGTCAATGCCTGGCAGTATAATCTTGTCTACTAAGTAGGGTTTTGTTCAATGGCGAATCACTGCAGTATAGTCTTCTGATTTAACGTTTGCTCTGTTTGTTGGTGGGAAAAATGCAGTATTTGATGTTAAGAAGCTCGAGAAGCTTTCCATATCTCCCGTCCGCTATGTACATATGATTGCTTATATACCTCCTGTTGGTAATAGCACATGCAAGAGCTATATAGTTAAGATCCTTGTAATTATCTTTTTGCTGGTTCTATACCTTAATTCTGTTGTGACTTTGATCCAAGACAGCTTTCTTAGTTGATAAAAAATCAACCTGTTTTTTTGTCCTTTTAAGCTATGATGGTGACCAGATATTCACTGAGAATTGCAACAACCAGGAAACGCTTTGTGGGGTGGTGTACTCAATGGACTATTATTAAGTGGAGAGTTAAAAAGGAAAGAATCGAGAGAGTATGGCCGAGGGGTCGTCGTTGATCTTCAGGACCAGTATGAGCCATGGGTTGGGTGGGACTGTCCAATTTGGGTAGGTTAGTTTCATCTCTCTGGCCTCATGGGTCAGACTCTCCAAATTTGGTAGGCTTTTAGGCTCCATTAAATATTCGTTCTATCCGGAGAAAGTTGATGGCATGTGTGGTAGGAAAAAGAGCAGCTGTTGTGAAACGGAACGCCTTCAGAGGATTCTTCAGATTTGTTCCACCAATTAACTAAACTGTACAGGCATTTTATGAGTATTACAAAAAGAGAAATACTTGGTGTTCTTCCTGAGTTCTTCCTAGGTTCTTTTAAGAAGAATCCAACGGCTCAGGATCTCTGAGTGTATAAAGTTCACTTTTAAAATTAATCCTAAACCGTTAAATTCTTCTTAGAAGAACCTGAAAAGAACTCAAGAAGGACACCAAGAATTACTCTTACAAAAAAGTGGCGAGCCATTTGCATTGAAATTCATAGTGGCGATGGTATAAATAGCAATAATGGCCGTATCAAATTGTTTGCTGGCAAATCGAGAAATCAGAAAGAGAACATTCTAGCCTTAAGATTCACTGATTTTCTACCCGCAATGGTAAAGGCGAGCCATTTCCAAATTCATCGTCCAGGACTAGTTCGGTTAGATCAACACTTTCGAAAAAGGAGCGGTGAAGGGCCTTCACGCATTGTTCAGCTTCACTGTCATTTACTATCAGAGAAATGTTCACCTGGTTCATACCAAAGAGAATTAAGAGTTTGTTTGACAACTGAACAAAAGTTAAAAAGTCTAGGTAGGAATTGTGACGAAGAGACACCTTGGATGCCCCTTGTGAGATCATCTGAACATTAACTCCTTTGGTTTGAAGAACATGAAATACCTGACAAAGATGAAGCCGTTCATGTTATGTAAAAGTTAGGAAAAAAAAAATGTAGGGCAAATGGCTGTTATCTAAATGGCCCAAAGACTAGAAGTATATGGACTACTGAAGTGGAATATGGCTGGGGATAATCTTGACTGAATTACACTAGGAAAATAAAACACCTTCTCCAGTATCAACGAGGAACGCTGAACATTGCCAATAAGAGAGATGATTGATCTGTGCTGCAGGAGATCCACGACTGCAATTTTCTCAAGCTCTTCCACTACATGGTCAAGTTCCTGATCAGATGAAACATCGATGCAAATAGGATTTAGTACGAAAACCCAGAAATCAGATGGGACTCAATTCAGACCAAGAGAGAGACATACAAAAGTTTTTCAACAGGGAAGGTAATTGCATTGATCGAGTAAGTCAATAAAAAGTATGACCACCATCCTCTTCTGCAACTAAAGGATGATCTCTGCATGACATTGATAAGAATATCTAGACCATAGCTCGCTGAAACAAAAGTATTGAGTCCAGTATAAAGTTTGTGGTGCATTCATCCACATCTAATTGTCTGTGTTGATAATTGACTTGGATGCATTATCGAAGTTGAGTATCCACAAAATAGCATCTGTAAATATCATTCATTGGAGTTCCTCCGTATAAGATATACAAACTAGGTACTCAATCAGGAGGTGTGCCGTGGTTTTTATCATTGAAAGCACTGTTACATATTACAATGTGCGAATAAGACATGTGAGAATACATCCACAAATTCATTGGGAGGTGTCCTTGCAAGCACCTAAGGGAGAATTGTCAGAAAATTATACAACACGTACACTGGAAAGTAAGACATGTGAATAACAACATAGGAACATATGATCACCAACTTGCCTGCTGGATGAGTTCTCTGCTCCATAGTTTAGATGGATCTAGTGTCAAAGAGATACTAACTTCGCTAGTAGCTACAACGTCCACAGATATGCCCAAATCCTCGAAGATTGAGAACACCTATTTGGAGTCGTACATCAAACTAAAAGCATTACAACTAGCATAAGCCAAGAAGGTAACAAGTGGCAGAACAAAATCAAGTCAAAGAAACAATTTCTGACCTTTGCAAGGAAGCCAAATTGACCAAGCATGCGGGTACTGACTATATCCAACATGGTGACATTCTGCTTCAAAACTATGCTGGTTAGGACAGCCTGGAATACATTTAGTTGAAGAATATGGTCAGTACTGTGGAATTCCTCACACTTGGATGAGAAAATTTCACCACCACAAACCTTGCTCATATCTCTTGTTTTAGTGATAAGGGTACCGGGAGCTTGACAGTTGTACGAATTCTTCACTCTAACAGGGATGTCACCCTCTCTGGCTGGTCTCATTGATTGTGGGTGTAGGACCTGCGTACAGCACATGATATGAATGCTTCCTGTGTGCCTTGTTTTCAGTGGAAAAAAGAAATAATTGAAACACCTATTCTCAAACATCAACATTTTGGTTGAAAAAAGTTTGCTCAGTTCCAATAGTTCAGCTTCCTCATAAATCCATTTCGAATACAAATAAAAGTATGACCAGTTCCGAAAAGGTTTGCTCATGCTGCCAAAGCAACCCCATAAACTGGAACCTTTGAAAGAGAGACATAAGACCCTGAAATGACAGCGGAAAACGATCTGTTGTCGCCAACACAGAATGCTCCTACCCTACCATGCCTGGCCCTTTACCTTAGTGTGTTCATAAACAAACCTGACATAAATACTTCCTGCAAAGTACTTAATTCATTTGGTACTTAGGAACTTGTCAAGAAGACGGTCATGAAATGATGCAGTATGATGCATATATATCTGCTGATGTCCTTGTACAGGACATCAAAGTGAACTGGCATGAACGCCCTGCAAACTCTCTCTCAGATTCCAATTTCCACGATATACATACTGGATATTCTCTAAAATCTATGATACTTCAACCAACTGGTCCAGTCCAGCTTCAGCCACAAACAATTTCTAAACAGCAAGAAGCAACAGAGATCTAACCTGAGCTCCAAAGTAAGCCAGCTCTGCTGCCTCATCGAATGTCAGATAAGGTACAGGTTCTGCACGTGTATAAATGGTAGGGTCGCAGGTCAAGACACCATCAACATCTTTCCATACCTGTTAAAATTGTTAATTAAACTGGTATACAAGTATGTTGATGTCACTCAAAGAAGATTTGCGTACAATAACAAATAGAAGTGCTGTGACTAAAGTCAGTCCCACATGCAGAATAGTATGAATAGATGCATGATTCTGCACATATATGCATATGTGAGTTTTTGCAGTACATGAACTAAGGTCCAACTCTGACCTGAATTTCCCGCAAGCCTAAGGCTTTGCCAATGGTTGTAGCTGTCAAATCACTACCGCCCCTACCCAAGGTGGTAATTGCACCAGATTTCCATCCCTAAATTAGGAGAAAACACAAATTATGCTTGCAAAATCCTGAAGACTAATGACTCAGCAGTGAAAGGATGCAGCAGTCGTTCAATAGGACCTTCCCAAGGAAGCCAGTAACGATGGGAATAGCAGGATCGTTAACCCAGTCACCATGTAATCTCTTGGCAATTGCTGGGTATGTCGCTTCCAAGATGTCCGCATTCGTGAAATCGTCTGTGGTTATGAAACCAATATCAAACGCATCATACTACAAACATGCATAGTGATAGATGGTTAGTTACTGCTAAACTTGATGGTTTGGCAAATGAGATTACACAAGTGACAGAATAATACATACTTGGCATGCTTTAATACCAATTTTATTCAGATAAGCTGCGAAGATTCTCGTGGACATGCACTCGCCAAATGAAACTAAGTAGTCTCTCGTGCGGAGAGTTAACTCTTTCATCATAGCTATTCCTTTCAGAAGTTGCTCCAGTTCTTCCAAATGAGCTGTAAAATGTCTCGAACACAGGCGCGCCCCAAAAAAAACCAATTACAACCTTAGGAGTTAGGACCCACCTTCAGGACCAAACAACTTTGTAGCTCATTCGAACAAGTAATTGAATCTAGCATGCTTAAATAAAAACTATACAAGCACTTAAGAGTCCTAACCAGAAATAACAGAGCAATCAACCTGAAGTTCATCCACCGTCCTGAATGATTAAAAAAACGCTCGTTTATCATACAGAGATAGCACCATTCCGATCTCTTACAACATTTAAACCAAAATAACGAAAATAAAAAGAAAGAGGTCATATAACTATCAGACCTAAGATGCAGCTCTCCTACGAAGCTCAACTCCTCGATTTCCGACGCATTAGAGACGCCACAACTGACAGCCTTCTCTCCGGCCTTCCTTGCAAGCATTCAATTCCACGATCCCTCAACACAACAAAGTACATTTAAAAACAAAACAAAACAAAATTTTACTGGGGCATAAATTACCACTAGGAGTTTGTTAGTAGTTTTCCCCATAGCAGAGAGAACAACGACAGGCCGTTCCTCAGGGAAAGTGAGAATAAGATCGGCGATCTCTCGCATCCTCTCCGCCGAAGCTACCGAGGATCCGCCAAACTTCATCACACACGTGAAATCCTCGGCATCTCCATCAGAGAATCGCTCCTCTAACTCCTCTTTAAGCACAGCCTCCACTCTTCCTTTATTGCCACCGACTTTAACCAGCTTCTTCATCGCTCTCCTCCTCGAAGAATCTCCGATAGCAGCACGGAACAATCTGGAATTCAAGGCCATGGAATCAGAGAATCTGAGCCAGTTTAATGGGTTCAGCACGTTTGAGCGAAATCTCGAGTTCCTTACGGATCTGTGGCATGGAATTTTCACACCATATGAGTGCAACGAAGCCGCCATTGTTGCAGAGAGGATTAGTTGTTGTATCGACTAATATGCGCTATCTAGGGTTTCTTTAACTCAGCGGGTACGAAGGTGCTGTAAAGGGACTTGTCTCTGATACGAAGGTTGCAGGAAATTTATTCCTCTCGACATCGGAGTTCCGAGACAGTGTGAGGAGGGAAAAATAGTTGCAAAAAAAGATAGACGCCGTGTGCTGCGGCGGGAAGCCGTTTACCTTCATTAATTTTTAGTTGACCGGCAGTACAATTCTTCCGCCTGAGGTTTTCTTTCCGTTTCTTTCAATCAGTGAGCGTCGGACTTGAAGTTGACTAAAAGGAAATTTAATTTTTTATCACTAGGGTTTTTGACCTTTGTACGATTTGGTCTCTAACAATTTTTTTTTTCAGTTTTTCATCATCAGCTTTTAACACTTGTTACTTTTTAGTCTTTCTGTTAGTTGACTGTATGTTTGACTAACGGAGATATGTCCATGTTAGCTACGTTGTACTGTCATCCAAAATTTTGCCACCTCACTAGCCATAAGCATAAAACGATAGAACATTGGACCTTATTTTTAAAATCCAAACTGCACCGTTTTACAGCTTTTAGCCGCACCATTTTATACCCAAAACCTTCAGCCTAATAGCAACTCGAGACTAGGGTTGCACGAAATCGAACCGGATTACAAAATCGGACCGGTACCAGATTTCTTAATATAATTAATAAATATTTTTTTAAAAAAAAAAATTAATACAAACATAACATTTTTTGTAATTTTTTTTATTTTGACTTATGGTACTTAAGTTTTTTTAAGACATCTGTAACTAATTTTTTTTATCTTGAGATGTGAGCTAAAAATATAAAAAATAAAAATAAAAGCTTAAGAAAAAAAAGAAAAGAGAAATCGGTTTGGATTGGACCGCTTATAAGGAGTCGGTTGGTCTTAATTTTAAGTACAACTGGAAATCCGATCTAAAAATCGAACCAGATTTTCTGTTGTTCACCCCTGCCCGAGACCCCCGAATCAGCCGAAACCTTACCTGTCCTCTCCTCTCGCACAAGACCCCATCACCCCCCGACGTTCCCCCCGCACATCACCCCTTACCCCCAAATCAGCGTGCATAGAAGAAAGCAAGACCGAATTTTGTAAACAGGAAACATAAGAATTCATCTCACATTCCCATATTTCCAGATTATCAAGAGCAGTGAGGCATTTCAGTCCCTCGGACAGGGATTCCAGATTTGGCAGTCGCTCAAGATGAAGAGTAGGCAGCAACCACTTCTCAGGAAAAGATATTAATCCCTGACATCCACCAAAGGACAAATCAAGGAGACTAGTGAGTCTATGCAGCCCCCATTCATATGACGGCTTGAGATTCTCGGAGTCCAATATAGAAAGTGACAACAGATTGGCAGGTAGTCCCTCCTCTGGAAACGATGTAAGACTTGGGCAACCATCTATGCATAGTTTTTCGAGAGATGTGAGGCTGTAAATCCGATTGGGTAGGGACTTGAGACTCCTGCAATTGGATATTCTAATTGAACGCAACTTGGTTGGCAAGCCAGGTTCTGGAAAAGACAGAAGAAGTGGGCGCTCAACTATTTCCAAATATTCAAGATACATAAGGTTGTGTAGGCCTCCAGGTAATGACTCGTGCATAAGGTTCTGCCAATTCTCGGCATCCATTTATTTCAAGCATCGCCAATGAAGGAAAGCACTGAGGTAGTTCCTTCAGGTTGGAACATGTCCATAGAGAAAGCTCAAGGAGGCATGGAATTATGCATGCTGATTTGGGGCTAATGGGCGATGTGCGAGAGGCACGTGGTGATGAGGGTCTTGTGCGAGAGGAAAGGAGAGGACAAGTTACGTTTCAGCTAATCTGGGGTCTCGGGTTGCGGTTAGGTTGAAGGTTCTGGGTGTAAAACGGTGCGGCCAAAGGGCGTAAAATGGTGCGGTTTGGATTTTAAAAATAGGGTCTCTAACATTCTGTCATTTTATGCTGAGTGGCAGTGACACGGAAAATTTTTAGGTGACACAGCAGGGTTGCTGACGTGGATAAGGTTCCCGTTAGTCAAACAGACAGTCAACTGACAGAATGATTAAAACATGACATGGGCCAAAAGTTAGTGACTGAAAATTAGAAAAAAAAATTCTTAGTAATCAAATAGTAAAAGGAACCAAAACCTAGTGACTATAAATGCAATTTCCCTTGACTAAATCTAGGTGATAATTATGAAAATTTGGAAACCAAATTGAAGAATCCACCAAGAAATCAGAATGAAATTAGATTTTATTTCTTTAAATGAGTCCATTAGTTTATTGCCACTGCCTACCCGTAACGTACAAGTGCAAATGCATATAAAGGAAAAATACAAATTTTCACTTACAAAATATCAAAAGATGTCGTGTATCCTAAATTATCACGTTTGAGACATTACATTCACAAATTATCCATATTTAATATATTATATCTTCTATCTATTTTTCCATCAAATTAAACAGAAAAGTTTCTTTAAAAATAAAATAAAATGATGATTATACTTTGAAATGTAATTTGTTAGTCACGTGATTTTGATGTTTTAAGGATATAGTAGTCATTTCATTTAAAAAATAGTGTATTTCAGTATAATATGACCCAAAAAATTAGACAGAAAGTGCAATGTGTTATAGACGAGTAGTCTGTGGATACAATGTTTTCAAACGTGGTAGTTTACGATGCAACGAGTAAAACATGGTAGTTAATTGAGTGAAATATGTATTTTCCCATATTTTTAAGGTTAAACCTTTAGTGGCTTGATTTCAACTTACCAAGAACAGCCAACTACTTTGCATTAAATAAAATGTCGTGTACACAGCTTGAAATTTGAAAAAAATAAAAAGCCTTATGATCTAAAAAGGATTAAATTAAGAGCTACTCCGCTAGCCTAGACTTGCCTCGTATGGTAACTCTCTTTAAATGGCGTGCATGAGAATGACTCCGCAGTCCCAAGTCCCATGTGTGTTAAGTTTGAGACTCGTTGAGGAACATCAAATAAATATCCAAATGACTCGAAATTGGTAACTCGAGCACTTAAAGTCCAAGGACAAAACCTAATAATCTAGATTACAACATTTGTCATCTAATCAAATGCAAAACTACTGTATATCTACCCTCTGCTCCTGATCCTCCCTGCCATTGCGCAGCCCCGAACCCGCTGGTGCAAATGAACAGCACCCAGCCATCTACATATACTCTCGCTGATGTCTTTTTTGTCTCTCCAACCAAATTAACATAATTGTAACCTACTGTGCAAATGGACCTAAGAGATCCGTGCACTGATATTCGGACGCAAATTTTTTAAAAGATATAATGTAACTCGGAAGAAGCGTGAGCACGTTTAGACCTTCATTCAAACAACAATCCAACCACCAGTACACAATTTAGAGAGAAAAAATAAAAAACCCACCAGTACACAAACCAGAAAACGGGAACAATACCCAGTACACAAAGAAAGGAGTAACATCACTCTGAACTCTCTAACTACTAATGTAATTTTAAATAGAGGTCTAAACTATTATCTTTGACACATTGAACCATGAATTATCAAATTTCATTAATGTGCAACCGGAAAAAAGATCCAACGATCAAACTCGTACCACGTGTGTTATGAATGAGTCACGTGACATTATTTAGACCCTTAAATTTTATTTCAGAACGCAATTTGATTAGTTGTGAAAGTTAGAGGGCTCAATGTGTTAAGATTAATAGTTTAGACCTCTATTTAAAATTGTATTGATAGTTAGAGAGCTCAAATTGACTTTTTCCTGAAAAGTTAAAAAAAAGTTATAGCAGGAACGAGTAACGTCCAACGCAACGCACTGGTGAGTGGTGACTGGACCCTCATAGCACCAACCTCCAAATTTTGATACTAGGGCATGTTCGTTTTGGTAAAATTTTAAGTATGGTGTGAATATTTAGGTGATGTTAGAGTTTTATTAGTATTTGTGTAAAAGTTGTTGAGTAGTATTGATGTTTGTAAAAAAAGTAATATTGAATTGTATTGGTATTTATGTAGAAATAATGTTGAATTGTAATTTTAGAAAGTTGAATTCAAATTCTAAAAATTTCACTAAAACGAACATGCCCTAAGATTTTATCCATTACTCGGTCGACTTAACAAATTAACGCCGCCTCTAGTTTGAAACGGCCTCTATTGTGTCGAGACTAGTGGGACGTGATTATCCGATCCGTTTAACTCGTTGGCTGACGCTTGGGTATCGACAAAACGATGCGAAAGAGCTCTATTGAGTACCAAAAGAAATGGAAAAAAAGAGATCTATTGAATAGTAGTGGCGACAATTGTCGCCTTAACAGAAGGGAACAAGTCCCAGAAAGGCATCTGAGGAATTTGGGAAATATCGGAAGGTAGGGACCGGATTTCTCTTTCGTTTCTGGGCAGGAACCGGATTATTGTTTATTGGGTTGCGCCTCCTTTCTTGATCTAGTAAAATTGGCCCGAGGCATTCGAAAGCTTCAAATTTTGGGCAAAGTAAATGTCTTCGATCAGTGTCCAGAACTTTTTGCCATCTCGCAATCCTTCTCCAATACTAGGCATAGCTCATGACAAAGTTCCAGCGACAAGAAACTCTGCAAGTTTTGATCAAATCCCGTCGTGGGTTTCTCTCAAATGCGGTCCATCTTCGGTCAAAACCCATCCCATACTACAAGGGCAGGTTGAAAACGTATACTTAGTTTCTTTATCAAACCAAGGGAAGCTCAAAGAAGTCTTCGAGTTTCTTAAACGTATGGACGAGGCTTGTGTTTCCGTCAGTCCCTCCTCCTATAAAAGCCTCTTCGAAACATGTGGCACGTTACGAGCTCTATCGTATGGGAGATTAATTCACGACCGGATCCGACGAAGAGTTAAGGACCCTACTGGATTTCTTGAGAATTATGTGCTTCAAATGTATTGTGACTGTAGGAGTCTGGTAGATGCACAGAAAACGTTCGATGAAATGCGTGAGAGGAATTTGGTTTCGTGGGTTATCATTATATCTGCTTATGCAGAAGAAGGGCTTTTGGACGAAGCTATTCGGTTGTTCACGCATGTGCAGACAGTGTCCGGCATCAGACCGAGCTTGCCTATCTATAACAGCCTCTTGCGGTCCTTGACTGATTTTTCTCTTTTAGAGCTTGGGAAACAGATACATTCTCACCTAATAAGAAATGGCTTAGGTTCCAATGCTTCGGTTGACATGGCAGTTGCCAACATGTATGCAAAGTCTGGGTGGTTAGAGGGTGCCAAGCTTGTTTTTGATCGCATGGCCGAAAAAAATGCTGTGGCTTGGACTGGGTTGATGGTGGGGTTCACTCAAGCTGAGAAACTGGAGGATGCTCTGGCCTTGTTTGATAAGATGGCGAAGGAAGGTGTTCAAATGGATGAGTTTGTATTCTCCATAATTCTCAAGGTGTGTGGAGGTCTGCAGAACTTGAACTTGGGAAGGCAAATTCATGGTTATAGTATTAAACTGGGATTGGATTCGCATGTGTCGGTGGGAACTCCACTTGTGGACTTTTATGTCAAGTGTAGGAATTTTGCTTCTGCTTTCCAAGCATTTGAGAGGATAAGTGAACCCAATGATTTTTCTTGGAGTTGTGTAATCTCTGGTTACTGCCAAGTTGGTGAATTTGAGGCGTCTGTCAAGACTTTTAAATCTCTAAAGAGTAAAGGCGTGATTTTAAATTCCTTTGTATATACTAGCATTTTCCAAGCCTGTGCTGCACTTGCAGATCTAAATTCAGGTGCCCAAGCTCATGCCGATGCAATAAAAAGAGGGTTAGTTTCATACCTATATGGGGAGAGTGCTATGATCACTATGTACTCAAGATGTGGGAGATTAGACTGTGCTGACCGAGTCTTTGAATCGCTAGACAAACCCGATACTGTGGCCTGGACTGCTTTAATTTGTGGTTATGCTTATCATGGAAAGGCCACAGAAGCTTTAAGACTTTTCAATAGAATGCAGGACTGTGGTGTAAGGCCAAATGCAGTTACCTTTATTGGACTATTAACTGCTTGTAGTCATTCAGGCTTGGTTGCAGAGGGCAAGCAATATTTGGATTCAATGAAGGGTGAGTACAGTGTTGACCCAACTGTTGACCATTATGATTGTGTCGTCGACATATACTCACGTGCTGGGCTACTGGAGGAAGCACTTGAATTGATAATCAGCATGCCTTTTGAACCTGACACAATGAGTTGGAAAAGTTTGTTAGGTGGGTGTTGGACTCATCGGAATCTTGAGCTTGGGAAGATTGCAGCAGAAAACCTTATTCAGCTAGACCCTGATGACACTGCCATTTACATTGTTTTGTTTAACTTGTATGCTGCGTGTGGGAAATGGGAAGAAGCAGCTCATGTTAGAAGGATGATGGCTGAAAGGAACCTGAGAAAAGAAGTTGGTTGTAGTTGGATCACTGTCAAGGGTAAAGTGCACCGGTTCATAGCAGGTGATAGACACCATCCAGAAACAGGACTGATATACTCAAAATTAAGGGAGTTAACTTCATCCTATGAGAATGCTGAAAATGCCCTTTTAACTGAAGAGAATGGTTTGTGTGGATTGCCTGAAAGGAGAGAACAGCTTCTTGATCACAGCGAGAGACTTGCTATAGCATTTGGGCTCGTATCCACACCAAGCAATGCCCCAGTTCTGGTTTTCAAGAACCTACGGGCATGCAAAGACTGCCATGATTTTGCAAAGCACGTGTCAATGGTAACCAGACGTGAAATAGTCATTAGGGATTCCAACAGATTCCATCACTTCAAGTTCGGGGAGTGCTCTTGCAATGATCACTGGTGATTTGTCATCAATTATTCTTGGTGACTATGCGAAGTTGTACAATTGAAGGAGTAATGCCATTTACACTTAAAAGGATTATGCTTACTGCAACTAATTAGCTGATACCATCGGACCTGAACCAGGTCATCAAGGGCATACAGTGGCTTGCACTTCTGGTTTTGCTAAATCTCTGCTAGTTACATGATTATATATACATTACATCCTTTAACAAAGATGCTCTCCAATTAACGCTTCGAGCTTGCAAACAACTGTTGGTAACGGGTTGCAGACTGCAATACTCTACACACCAGCCGCCTTGGCTCAATCATGGACTTCTAGAACTCCAAGGCAAGTGGTGGCATTCTTGTGCTTGCCAAATCTGGATTTTGGGTCCATGTTCGACTTCACCTTCCTGTGTGCGATGGAATCAATCTCGACACGGTTGACTAATGCCCTGGCATGTGAGAACAGACGGAACAAAATTATTTTAGTGGCATTAAAGTACAAGTGGTCAGTGGAAAGGTGGTTTTGGTGAGCTCATGTCTATATACACGGGAATGTCCAGATTTTATGTATGCTTGCACGCGGAGAGAGTGAACAACTATTTTTTTTTTCTGCATTTCAGCTTTCTTTTGGGACAGTTGGGAATCTTCTTTGTACTCTTATAGGCTGAGACATTACTTTTTCAATCGAGAATAGCGGTTTATTTATCACTTCAAATCCTACATGCATGTATCTTTGGTAAGTTGCAACTTCCGTTTAATAGAAAAACATACAAGTTGTTCATTGTTTTTCCCTAAGCATGAAGTTGTTCATTAAAGCAAGGTTATTTTTTGCCTACTTAACCAAACAAAAGAGAGCACTCCTGGCATTTTGAGGGAAGGCTTGGAAACAATCGGCAAAATAGAAAACCTTTCCAGGATATGTGTGGGTCACCACACCAGCCACCACATAATCACATGGGAGCATCTTTTAAGATCTGCAATCCCACTCCCACATAGCGCCCTCTTAAGAGGCTAAAACTGGGGAACAGGAGTAGTAATTTGGATTTAACGAATCACACAGTTTGTTCAAGTAGCTTCCAAAATATCTTCAAAAGTCGAGATAACTAGGATATTAATAATGAAGTTGAGATCCACTACAGCTGGTTTGGGCCAAATTTTTATGCCACCAAAAAGAACACTCAGATCCACCCTTTCATGGTTGCGTCATTTGAGTCCTACAGAAATCGGAAGCCAACTTATCGGATCAGAGAAATAATATAAAGAAATATACAAAAAGATGAAAGAAACAAAAGGTGTGGAGAAATGGGGCTGGTGCTGTGGTTTTAAGTTGGCGCCAAGGACAAGCTCGTGGGTTTGGCCTTTTTGGAAACCGGGGATGGATAGAATCTTATCCGCTTCTACGGTTACTGATGTCTCAGCGGAAGTGAACCAAGTAACTAACCAACGCAACCCCTCTTTGTTGGGGTCTCTTCCCCCCCTCTTTAAATTCTCTTGGACTTTTTAGTGTTCAGTCATATGCACTGCTCTTGTCCTCTATCTCGATGCAAAATTCTCCTCTGGCTTCCATTTTTCTACTTTACATTCTAGCGAAAATCTCTGTGTTGTTGTTGTCTCGAACTCAAGCGCGGAGTTTTGTTGGGTACAACCTTAAATTTCTCGTGTTTCATTTTTCGAAGGTGGGTTTTGTCAGTCTGTGGTTCTGCTTCAACTTCAGCTGGTTCATTACTACTTATAGAGGTTCCAATCTGGACTTTGTGACTTCTGTTTTCTACTGATAGTCATTTGGAATTCTCTTGCTCTTTCTTTGTCATGCTAATGTCGAACGTTAAGAGTTTGCTGAATTCTTGTATGTCATTGTCATAATAAATCTAATGCAACGAGTTCTTCGTTTTCCTGGAACCCTTTTACTTGGCCTCCGAGACCCAGAGGCCAATTCCTTTGAAGAGGAACATTAGCAAAATTAGAAGTTTGCCTGTTTTTCTATTGACCCTAACGCCGGATTACTTCAAACCCCTTGCATTGGGTGTTAGGAACTTCTTTTCGCTAGAGGAGAATCCAAAGTTTACATTTTCAATAGGATCAAGTATATGGGTTCTGGTTTCTTTAGAAGCTCTCTGTATTTGCAAAAGACACCTCAATCGGGCAATCAACCAACTGAGACTTGTTAATGGTACATATGGGTACATACCAAAGTAGAAGTCATATGTAATATCTCTTCTCATAAACTAAAAGCATACCTTTTCGTTTTGTTTTGGTATTATACTAGGCATCCTATCAATAGAGCACCTATCACTTGAAGTTGGCATCTGCTAACTTTGCTTTCTGAAGTTTATATCTTCAAAGCATAGCTACTATCGAAGGGCCATGGACGTTGGAGAAACTAAATGTTCCTCAGGCTACGGCAAGCCCCCGTGGATATTTAAGGGCAGGCAAGTGTCCAGCACTTCGGTTTTTTACTTTTTATTTACTTGTTTTCCCATTTCAACTCCTATTCTCTGGTTGATTCTGTTACCCTCTGTTCCCGAACAATAAATCGATTTTCTGAATTTTATGGTTACTTTTCAGTGCCTTGTACCAGCTCCATCTTGTGAAAGCAGAAACTGCTCGAGCAAGCATCCCAAAAGAATTCAGATTAGTTGAAGCTTTTGGGTACTTATATTTACTGCTATTACTGTTTTTATGAGAGTGCATATCAGAATATTAGTCGGAGTCCTGTGATAAATGATGAGATAAATCAGCTATTATATTTCACAAACTACTATCATTACTCCATATGGAGATGGTTACAAGATACATCAATGGAGCTCCAACTAATATCCTCCTGTAATGTATAGGATCATTTCGGAGTTTAAGGATTGCCTTTTGCATTGACATAAAAAATATCTGAGTTTATTGCAGGTACACTCTTGGTGGCTTCTTTCTAGCCAGCTATGATGACAGTCCAGCTGGAGTGTTTGATGAGGTTGTAAACTATTATGTTGTCTAATCAGTTCTTGGTAGTTAATTGAGAATCTAGATAATATGAGTTACTGTGGTAGGACAAGGTAAACTTCCTAATATTTGCTTCATAATAATATGCCGCTAACACGCTACAGAATGTCTTTTTCTTTTCTTTTTGAACCAGCTTGTGGTGATTGCTGGGCTTGTATGGAACAGACCAACATCTTGCGCGTATGTTTCACCGTCCATATCTTACTGTATAATAAGAGAAGAAATGATCAGTTTGTACAAGTGATTGACCTTATTGCTTTTTAGAGAGGCACAACCAACATCCCAAACTCATGCTTGAGCTAGAATTTGGCCTCAGGACCTCAATTGCAAGTGTTATGTTAATTGACTTTGAAACCCTTAGATTTTCACGAAATACACCATTGATCGGTCTATCAGTGTCTCCAGTGGAAAGACTTTCCTCATCTGAAACAGCTGGATGAGTCCTTTGATGATATGATTCATAGCATCACTGCTGCATTCACCTTTCTGTATAAAATCATGTTGGCCTTGTATGAAGAAACCATTGAGAGAGGTCCTCAGCCCACATGGAGCACCTGCCTCTATTCTCCTGTGGGTTGGGAGCTATGTTTAGAGATGCCGGCCAATTTCAATTTAACCAAGACTTGAAGCTGAATTCTGATTATCAAAATTCTTGCAGTAAACGTTGTTTGTCCAAGACAAATGGCGGTGTTACTATTATTTCTGGAAATTAAACTGGCTGCCCATCCAACTAAGCCAATGAGACCTACTGGTGTCACTTTCAGTAGTCTCTATCCCCACTCCACCATCCCTTTGATAAATCATCAAACTTTACCATAAGAAGTTATTGTACTATACTTTTCCTGGGCTTTAGAGGTATCTTATTCAAAGTGAACTGAACTTTGTCTTTTTTCAGCAGATGGGCAGCTAAGGTGCTTGTGAACAGCACTGAGGCTTGTGATCATGGAAGAAAGGTGGGGGTTGATCTTAGTCTTAATTCAAAAGCCTAATCGTTATTAAATTCAAGCTTTGTAACTTGTCGCACAACCATATTGCAAAGTTTGTACTCATTTAAATAGATGTTGGCTTATCGTACGAGACCGGTTAGGTAAAATTTAATGGAGCTTTCAGAACACTCATGAGTTAATTAAACAAATAAGGAACAAATTCAGGCCCTTTCAGATGGGAACTGAAGACTGCATTTCTTCTTCTTTTCTTTTCCTTTTTTCTTAAGCCACCTTGCGATATAGGGTAGCATACTAACATTTCCCCTTGCCCTAGTCATGCAGCTGCTACACTTTGACATCAGGATGTCACAATACCATTGGTGTTACTTTGACATTAAATCAGTCACATTTCCTTAATTTCCATCAATATATCTCTGAATTTTCTCTAATTGCCCTTGCAGGAAGTAGGGCTTCCGAGTCAGGTTGCCAGCTTTTCAAAGGTAGGGTCTGAGCTACGTACTTTGCTGTTGCTTTTATGATACTTAAATAGTCTGTCATATCCTCTTGTGTCATATTCAAAGGTGATTTAATATATGGTTTTCCTGTTATGCATGCAATCTAGAACCAAATGGAAACTAAGCTTGCGTATTCTATTTAATACAATGTCTGTTCAAAGCAGAGAATCACATCAATCACAAGGCAACCAAAGAATAAAGACATTGGATTGTTAAACGAGATTGGTATGGGTGCTACTCTCTGTAGACCAAGGGACCATATGAATGTTCAAGTGACAGAGATCAAGGGTCTTGATACAAAAGACACCTGTAATATCAACCTTGCAACTGTGGGTGAGTTGATTAAATTGGTTCCATTGAGTACTTCCTGCTCTTATGGTTCCCCCCCCCCCTCTTTTCTCAGTATAGTAGCATTTCTATAGAAAACCTGTTTTTGTATCAATGGTTTGACATTTACACCTTTTGGAACTCTGGTATTTTTTACCTCATTTTCATAGTTTATTCTTGTTCCAGACAAGAGTGATCATTTCATAATCCGTATATTCATGAAGCCCCTTCCTTTTTCCTTTTTTCCACGTTTCCTGGCTGGACTAACCAGCTGGAATGCTGAAAAAAAATACAAAAATGTGATTTGGGACCAAATCCTTACTTAACAAGATCATAGTGCAGTTAGGACTTGCTGATTATAAGCATATGGGAGGTGCAGTCAAAATGACATGCTCCTTGGCTAGTAACTTTTCCACATTTGAAAAAATGATCCCAGACTAGAAACAGCATCTTCAAACCAGAACTCACTCTCACTGATATACCCATCAGTGGAATACTCTACCTCCCTTCAAGACCTCTGGTACTGCCATTTTTCTAATTAGCACCACGCCAGATTTACAGATATACTCTGTTATATTGGAAGAGTTGTGTTTTCATAATCTAGTATCTCTCCTTTTTAATTGAGCTACTTTGGCTCTGAGTTATGACATCTTTTTAGATGACTATGTGGACATGGATAGTTGTGCCTCATGAGGAGTTCGACAACAGACTTGCTTCCTGGAAGTAGCAAGCTTCTGTAGGCTTTGTTGCTTTTTCAAGTTTAAATATGCTCAATCTTGCTTGCTTATGACCAGCTTATAGGCTTTACCTGCCTTGTAACCTTTGCTTGGGAAGCAGGATATGCCTATGTTAGTAGGCTTAGGTAGTGGAATGAAGCAAGTTAAAGGGTCGTTATGATTGGAAATTGGTCAACCACTTGTCTAGGGAGTTAACTCATTCCTTTCTGTAAGGAAACTCTTTTCTTGTCAGCAATTTCGGCCTCTTACTGGGACAAGCTCAGCTCTTCTATCAGTCTACCTTTTGTGGGCTAGATGCCTTCTTGTCCTATGTCGTCTTATATTTAAGAACAATGTGTTGCACCACTTAGAGGAGATATCACGTTCCTTGTTTAACTCTCTCTTAAAAGTTATTATCATACTTGTGAATGATTTTGTCATCATTTTGTTTAGCTTGGTGATGGCAGTGCCTGCATTGAGTTACAAGTGGATGGGGCCAGCAATCAAACTTTCACTTCCCAGTTATAGGTAAGCTTTTCAATGGGTATTATCGTGGGAGTCACTACAGATTACAACCAACATTTCTGTGCTGTGAAATTGCAGTGGCCGTACGGAGCATAATCCCAACCTTCTAAAGTACTCTTGCCAGATTGAGTGCAGGTTTTCTTAATTCTTTCTATCTTCTCTTTTTTTTTTTTTTGGATTTCGATCTTTAAAGTTAAATCGGAGCAAAAAGAAAAAATTAGAATGTTAACGTTACTTTTTGATGCTGCTCAAGCATTGCTATAGTCAGCATTATTGTAGTTGCTTTCTGACTAATTTCTGCTATACAGGGTGCGAGCAGTGCAGCCGGCGGAAGTATCAGGGGCAACTCCTATACCCTGTAGCGACAGAGAGCATTATTCACAAAAACTTAGATGCGTTACAAGGGACTCAACAGCTAAGGAACACATAGATAATGGAGAAAACATTAGCATAGCTGTGATGCTGTCAAAACCCATATTGGCTTTGGAGTTCAGTTGTTTGAAAATGCAGGTAGAAGCTCCCACCGTAGTTTCCCCTTGCTCTAGAAATTCTTAGGAGCATTTCAAGTATTGCAGAAATTTTTTTGTCACGCTCTAGTGTTGTAGAAGAATGCAGGAGTAATAAAGTTCAGTTCCCTGAATTGCTTGCCTCCACTTATTATTTTGAAGTGCTTCTTTAAGTGCTTAGCCCCAAAAAAAAAAAATTCTCTTTGCATAGGAGTCTGACAACGGCTTGTAGCGATGTTGATTCTCCTTCTCATCAGGAAACATCTGAGCATTTAAGGTTATCTTGCGCTCTCTTCTTGCAATAAAATCTATAGCACTAAAAAGAACAAGAAAAAGGAGCTTCCGTGATGAGAGTTGCCCAAAAAAGATCTGTGCTGGAAACACTTTTCCAACAAAAACACTTTTCCCTTTCAATTGAGAGCTTTACAAAATCGTTCTACATTCCACAGCATGGAGAAAGCAAGGACCCAACAAACAAACAAATGCAGTTTCCACTCTCAGATAATTAACCCCTTTTGCAATCGAACTTTACTTACAAACTTGATCCGGCATCTGATGCAAGAACTGATCAATAGATCAGAACACTTCTGGAAGAGGTTGGGCTTCTAAAAATGACTTGAACAACACAAGTGATCGCTCAGGCTGCGAGAATGGAGCTTCATGGGAGGCCCCTCTAATGGTGGCAAATGAAAGAATATTATCATAAACTTGAGTCCACCCACCAACCTGAAGGTAAAGGACAAGGAACAAACTATTTAGAACAACACACTTCTGATTGGTAAGTACCAATTAATTACTAGGGTTGAGTAGTCCTCAACAAGATTCACCTGCTGCCCTGCAAACCAGACTCTGTAAGGCACTGTAGTTTTCAGTCCTAATTTCTCTGCTAGTCCATGAACTAATGTTCGACTTCCAGTCAACGGGATGACAGAATCTTGGTCTCCACTGTAAGTGAAAATCAATTAGTAGTAGATTGTGATACAACCTGAAAACATGAAAGAGACTCAATGGGAAGATGCATTTACCTGTAGACCAAGACGGGGATTCCTGCCTTAACGAGTTTTCCCACGATTGAGATCGTTGGTATCTCCACGTCAAGAAGCTCATAATCAAGGACACTGCAATGGACAGAGCAAAAGAGAAGACATTAAATAACTTGAGAAAAGAAATCAATCCCACACAGTCCAACCTTTGAAAGAAGAAGGATACGTAGAATTTCTATAGACTATATAAACGTGTATTTTATTACTTTAAAATCGGAACAACTGTTAGAAGAGAATTACTTGCTGCAAACGGCCCATTGTCGTACTCCTACAAGACGTGCATGAAGAGCCATCTGCACATCTCTTCTGTTGAGATAATTAACTGTTTCATCTTCGACGCAGACATCTATTGTCTCAGCAACTTGCTATCAGACCAAAAACCATAACGAAGAAGTCAGTTTTAGCCGATAACAAGCCAATCCGAATCCAATATGGGGAAGAAATGGTAGATGTACTCACCTGGGGACTAAGGACTTTGATTGTGAGAAAACGGACGATATACAAACATCAAGGGTAACATCATACTTGTCCACAAATCTACTGGTTTCTTTACTCACTTGGCTCATCACCCTTGAACAAATAGGAGAAACATTTCCTCTATAATATTCGCTCACATATCGTGAATAGTTACAAACAGAAGTGAATAGTTTGTATGAAGAGTCTGATATCAATCCATGAGACCAGAAGAACTCAGCCCTTGAATTGAAGTCTGTGGCGAATTCTAAAACTGGATTGCCTAACTGCAACGAAGAAAAACATACTGATTAATAATCAAATAGGCAAACTGGGAGTCTCTGAGAGATCAGAGTCATTTATTCATTTGTTTAAAGAATTATCTTGCAAAAATTAGTACAAGGAAAGTTTGAAACGATGAAATAGGTGGGAATGTACTAACAGCAATGCCTTTCAAATTGAACAACTTCTCCTTATTGTTGAATTGTAGAATGAGTTCCGCTAGTTGGGGAATATAATGACCTGAATGTAGGCAGAAAAAGAAAATAAAAGTCTTGTCTTCGTCTCTCCTTATGTGGTTTGATAGAAAATCATAGTCAATTTTGAGCAACAAAAGCGTACCGGCATAGCTCTCCCCTGTAATGAACAAACTTCTGTTCCTGTATAGTGGGAATCTCTCAAACCATTTCCGCAAGAACACCAGATTGTCCCTAGCTATAGTTGACAATGACAAAGATACAATTTCAGAAATCAAAGCAAGTCTGTCAGGTGACTTTTTGTCAACTCAGATGAGAAAACAAAGCACAAATTGTAAGCATTGAAACATGGCATTAACTGTAAAGTGTAAAAATACGTAGGATAACACCATTATGATATATTTATCGTTAACCTTTCTGTTGAAAAGAACTTTTTGGTTATGTCCTTTGTGCAGAAAGAATAAAAAGATTTCCTATGTGAACAAAGGAAAACCAAAAATCAAAAAGGGGAGAAAAAGAAAAAGGAAAAAGAAGTTCCCTCGAGTCTTCCCTTCCCCTGTAGAAATTTTGTTTCTTCTTCCATTGTTAAAGTATTTCTTGAAAAAAAGGGCCTATTTCTCTTTGTTTGCAAAAATTCTACAAGGAAACTTGGGGAAAAAAAAAAAAAAAAATCAGAAAACAAAAGGAAGGTTGGTTGAAAGTACGCAGTAAGTGAACGGCGAACAACCAGAGCTTGGTGAAACATGCCTGTGATCTTGTCGTTTACAGCCTCATACGAGGAGGTATCAGTTGCATAAGAGAAGCCAACTCCAATTGGTGTCTCCAAAAACAGTATATTTGCTTCTGCAAATCGGTGACCATAAATGCTAGAGATTAGAATAGCACTTTACCGAGTAGTGCATACAACAAAACGCGGAAGAAATGTCTGCTACAAATGGATGGATTTACTTACCCCTATTCCAGCTATATTCGTTCCTAATTAACACTTGCCCACTAGGCCTAAATGGCCCGTTCTCCGAAAATGCTCCAACTCCTAAAGAAGAACAACCAGGCCCTGCAAACAAAATCCAAGACATTCAAAATCGAGGTAGGCCTAATGTCTAATTCAGGGAAAAAAAATGAAAAGAGGTCGGCCTAATGTCTATCTTGGTTTCAAAGAAAAAAGTTGCGTCATTGAAAGACAAATTGGGACCTCCATTTAGCCAGAGAACAAGAGGCTTGGAAGCTGGATCCACCTCTGCTTCAGCGAAGTAGTAAAACAGAGCTCTCTTTTCCTTGTCATCAACGGTCACATAGCCGGAATACTGCTGGAACCCCACTTGAGGTTGACCCGGTAGCCGGTCAATTCTATCGGGCCGAGAAGGAAAAGATTCTGCTTCTCTGAAAAAGTATAGCTGAAGCAAAGCTACAGCCATTGCCATGGTTTTCCATGGTAGAGAACGCATGGTTCAACTCAAAGAGCAAAGCACCTAGAGACAGTTCTAAGAACGAGGGAAATAAGAAGGGCAGCTAAGATGTTGCCCAGTGGGGGGGCGTTATATAAAGGAGGGAGGTCTTGTTTTATGTTATCATTATTATTTGAACTTTTTCTCGCTCTGAAAGAAGTAGGACCGAGAGCTGAAAGTGAAGTAAGAGACTGGGATGACTCTCTGAGTTGGGGTCCACTCTCTCTGTCTGTGCTGAGTCAGCAAAAGTGTGGAATGCTGCTGATTCCAGAAAACGAAGGACAGAATGTGCTTTAAAGTTCTGAAGTAACTCACGGAAGTTGGAGGCCTCACAGTCTTTGTATTGTTGTGTTGGACCAATGAGTAAGCCCAAAATTTCTGTGTACTGCTTACAAAGGGTGATGGCATATACGGCGGACACTTCTCTACATAAAGGACCTTTACAGACTGCTATCCGTTTTTTCTCATCGACTTATTCATGGTGGATGTTACCAGGTAAAAAGAGCCAGAAAATTTCTTTTCATTTAAGCGAAAGTAGGGCAAATTATGATTTATGAGCTTAATGTCAGATGAAAGAAGCAAAGCATACGTTCCTTTTGGTTTCCCCAGAAGAATTTTGGCTTCGGCGACTAGTCCTTCTTTTATAGATACAACAAGTACGCAACTAATCTAATGTTTATCATCGCTTTTAGTTTTCTTTCTAGGACGCATCCTGTCCGTAAGGTTGTGAATGCGTGTAATATGCTTTCAGGAATGAAAAACTTCAGCCAAATTTGTTCTTGATTGAGCAAAATTATACTCTAAAGCGTAGAGCTGGCTAAGGCGTCACTCTGCTTCAGTGAACGAGCTTCCAGACCTTTGAGATTACTACAACAGAACAAATTCTTATCAAATTCCCATTTGTTATCCCTGGAACAAAAAGAGACAAAAAGACTTGTGGGAATATCCACTGATTATATGCACCATCTTAATTACAATTTTCGTGGGGAAGCAAACGACGCATGGTGGAAAGCAGCTGCCATTTCCTGTTGTATATACTCGAGTAAAATCTGAAGAACCATCTTCTTTGTTTGACCTGTCTAATAGACCTTTAGTTTTGTCCCACTTCTGAAGATTCTTTTCCTCACGCTTAAGTCACATCCTCACGAGTCTCTCTCTAGGCAGTGTGAATGGGTCCTAGCTATGGGCCACAAAACCCGAGCATTGCTAAGGGCAAGTGGAGTGGACTGGTGGCATAGGGCATTTTTAGAAAAAGTTTTGTTTCTTTATTACCTACCATATTCTTACCGTAATTATCGTTCTAGTAAAATGGTTGAAGATTCGTACTTAGCAATTTTTCTTCTACTTTTTGCTGCTGTGTTCCAAGTATTCTTTTTCCTAGCAAGTTAAATGTGTTCTAAGTTTGTTTTCACAACAATTTTTCTTTTTGTAAGGGCCTCGATTATTGTGACCAGCTCCCCACTCAGAAGATTACTTTAATAATAACAAGAGTTCAGCTCCATTGAAGTTCCATTTAGTGCTTCGTTTGTACCTACTCAGGTGCAAGGTGAGATTCGAACTTTAGACCTCAAGGGTAGCAAATCTCTAAGTCGTAGGTCTTGACCACTCAACCAACTCCTTAAGTTTAGGAAAAAGGATATTACGGGTGTAGAATCTGCAATGTTTGTCTCACTGCTCTCTTGATTCTCGTTCTTATCTTTAGAATTCTTCCTTTTAGGACGGCTGATCAATCTCATCCAGTCCTTGAGAAAAATGGCGCCGATTTTTTTTTTTTCCCTTGTATAATTTAAAGGCATTTCCATTCCACCCCTAATTATATTTGTGACGAACCCAGAATAAGATAATGGATAAGGTCGTTGCCAATTGCCTGAATCTCAGCTGCGAGATTTCCCCTCTTCTTTTTCTCCCTTCTCGAGTCAGCCGCTTAGGACAAATTTAGGCTGTTGGACCCATGTTTTGTTTTCTTGGCAATAAGTTAAGGCCTCATTGTATCAAGAAATGTGCAACAAGATTCAAAAATGAAAGTATCCGTTATACATATAAAATATCAGTTAGATGCCCTTAGCCATTCCCTTCAAACTTTTAGCAGGTAGTTTACAGTCAACTTATTGTTCGTCTTTTACCAAAATAAAATTCTTGTTTGTAGCATTTGGGCTACTTTTAAGCGTAACAACAAAAAAACGAAAGGGTAATGAGAAGTGTGGTCGACCTACTGGTTGGGAAATGTGCAGAATAAAAGCCAAGGAAACACGAAGCTCTTTTCTGGACTCTTGACATGGAAGCAAAGTTTCACTTTTTATCTTTTTGAAACCTTTATATTTTTTTCCTACTCAAAGAGCCCTTTTTTTTGTTCCATGATTCCATTTTTAACGCAGACAAGGTAAAGCTAGCTGACTTTTTTAATTAAAAATACAAATTTCTTCCTATTTTTGGCCTAAGACACGCATGTTAGAACATCAGAATTGCGCTTTAGTCCTTGAATCATAGTTTTGAAGGCCTTACTAAAAAACTGAGAAAATGATGTTGTATGAATTCGATGCGTCACCTTTAGGAGAAACAGAAAATCAGACTAAAAATTCATGTTGGTATGATTGAGCCTCTTCTTTCTCTAGCAAAATCTTCTGGTGCATTTATGATTTCGCCCACTGCAAAAACTTTTTGGTCCATTTATGACTCCAACATCCAGGTAGAGAGACCTGAAGACATTATTCAACAGAAGATGGCAAAAAATTCAAGAAAGGAAACCATATTGAATCTGCTCTGGGGACAGCACTAATTGCATGACGGAAACAAAGGAAATTTCGCCAATTAGACTGCATATCCGGAGAAATGTGAATGGGTAAAGAAGAAGAAACAGAGGTATAGTTTGAAAATTCCCCTGTCAGGTTAAGCAGTCCTCTCTCTCTCTCTCTCTCTATCAAGGTCCCAAGGAGTTGATGATGGGGTCAACAAGGGGAATGATTTCCACTTGAGTATGTTTGAGAAGCATTTTATTCGTCCTCGGCAAGACATTCCTATGTGACAATTTTTTTTTTTTTCCTAAATATTCCTTTGTGACAATTACTTTCACCCAACTAGACCAACCATTTTGCAGAGACAAAAAGGCAAAACCTACAAAAAGTTACCCCACACACACACCGCCCAACAATTTCATATTGAGACCCACTCCACCACGTTGCCTTTTGCCTTTCTGGTGCCCATCTCAACTAACTCCTATACAAACTTTCACAACTGGAAGAATATGTCAAAGTGTATTTTGAAGAGATGCACTTCAAAAGGATGATCCGATATCATCATACCAACGTAATAATGATGAGGAAAAGACAATTGCAGAGAAAGAAACATCTTAGTGGAGGGCTAAATTCTCTTTGATATTTTGTCCCCCTTGTTTCAAGGTGACTTGCCTGGCATGAAGCAGAACAACTTATCCGTATGAGAAAAACACATCACTTTGAGGCATAAACAGATGTGGTAGAAGGTTTAACATTTGGCCGTGTAGGGCCCATGCCACTAAACAGAAAAGTGAAAATATGTTATTAGCGGATTAGGTCAAAATCACCTTTAGAATTAGTGTCTTCCTCTTCTTTCCCCATGCGCAACTTTCCACCAAAAGAAATGCTTTTCTTTTGTCCCGGTGGTGTCCACCGAGAATGACGGGCCAGTATAATATTTCAAGTGCACATGCCCCATTGCCATTAGGAACAAAGATTTAAACCGCTATGTGCTTTATGGGAAGGTTATGGGGTTTATATATTTTAGTTAAGAGATGTGAGAATACGACCAGCAGCGCGTGCTGGGTGCCACGGACTGCGTGAAAGAGACTACATATAGAGAGAGAGAGACATATAGGGAGAGCTCAAAAGGAAAAGCCATCCATCCTCTAATGATTCCGAGCTCCCCACGTCCAATTTACAACGTTCCATCAGAGACATGACAAAACGAATTTTCTCAAGTCATTCTCTCTGTACGAGAGCAGGTGTCGTTTGTGTAGTTGTATTCAGCCCCTGATGAGGGAAGGGGCTCGAGAGAGACTCAGAGAGTGGACTGACCATCAAGATTCTAATGCCCCAAAAGATGCTTGAGCGTATCACGCTTAAGAAAACAAGATTGACTCCCTTCTTTTTCATAAACAAGTTAGTCTAAATTTCGGATAAAGATGCTTTGCAATTTATTACTCAAATTGTATGGTACAATTTAGAAAGATAGACACAATAGGTGAATCCTATTTTGAACTCATGCTATCCGAAATTATATATAAATAACATTAAATACTATGGATTTTTTTTTTTCTGAGTACACAAACTACCAGATTAACCATCAAAATCCAAAATAAAGGCAGGGACAGAATTTAAACTCAGATAACCAAAAACATCAGCGGAAGCAGCCCATTTAGCAAGACCATGCACCAGCTAAGGGAATGCTCAGGGTGGTTGTGGAAAAAACCTCGGATAGAGGAAATCCAGTCTACCGCCTGCCAACCAATCCCAGCTGACTGATCAAAAACATATTGAACCAGGACATTACAATCAGATTCAAAATGGATCTAGAGAAGGGGCTGGTCAAGAGCAATGTGAACAGCCGCTGAAAGAGCAGCAGTCTCGCCAAGAAGAGGAACTTGTGAAGACCTAATATATCTATCCTAATCCATAAACTCCAGACTCCAGTTTTGATCCATTTGATCTATAGACTCCACACGGGGATAGAATCCTTTTGGACCATATCAGGCCATTTGTGTTTTAATCGTTACGAAATCAGACCATTGTATCATTAAATTGCCACCAAAAATAATATTTATTTTTGAACCTGTATTTAATTCCAAAAGACACAAGAACCCGTCAGAACATTCCAAGCCGAGCGCGTTAAACAAAATATACAAGAAGAACTACAAGACAGGCCGAGAAGAACAAATAAAAACTTAATTACAAAATAGAGCATGCACCCAACATGGATCAAACAAAAATACTCTAGTATCTCAAGCCGAGGCTGTTTCTCAAGAAGTTGAATCATGCAGCAGCTTTCCGTGAAATGGAAGTGGAAGAATCCTGGTCGGTTTCTTTACGAGATGCTTCCCAAAGTCGATGCTCAATTCCCAATTTCCTGAGCTCCACCAGACCTTGCTCAACTGAAATGATAGACATCACATTATAATCATTCACAAGCACTAGCACTAGCACTTGAACGACCCACGCTAAAATAATGAAGTAGAAAGTACCATCAACAGCATCATGTGAAGTTGGTGAATGCCCACTGCGGTTAATCCAAAACTGAAGCCGTTCTTTTGCAATGTCCTCCTCTATACAATGAGCTTTGGCTCTTCTCCAAAAATATGTAAGCCACGCCTGTGCAAAATGAATGCACAAAATACCAAATTCAGTGTCTTGAACACACGTCTGATTTCATCTGTAAAATCTATTCATAAAAAAAAACTACACAGCACAAGGATTAATGCATGGAGACCATCTAAATGCCTAATAGTGCCCAACTGATCCCAAGAACCGCACAGAGGGAGGGGGGGTTTGAAAAAGATAAACAGAAACGAAAAGAAAGGGATGAGATGACCCCAAAGTTGCATGTTCAATAATCCAAGTCAGTGGCACCATAAAGTTGGGCCTGAAGGAAGTCGGTTCTAATAGCAGTTGACTGAAGGCTGACAAGAAGAAAACCCAAAGATTCCAAGCGTTGGTGCCAGAAGACTAGGAAACATTGCATATTGCAATAGGGATGTAGAGTCACATGCCATGAATCGTATACAAACTAGTTAGTCATCAGGGAAAAAAAGAGGAAAAAAACCTGACCTCTTTGAAAAGAACATCTTCAGACTCCTCCGGGCTAAGCTCTGCAGGAAAACACATCAATATCAAGCACACATAATTCATAAACATTATTCAACAAGCTACTAATTGTAGCAAAAAAAATAGAATGCAGCAAGAAATAAAATTGAGGTACTTTTAGCACATCAGGCTTCAGTGACCACAAATTTCACTTCCTTTGATCAACTTGACTTGACAATGATAGTATGATATTGTTCCTCTAGCAAATGACCTATGTGACAGTTAGCATTTTAGCAACTAAAAATCCCTGAAGTAAGTTCTACACGCACCATCTTCAACTGATATGGCGATGCTTCTTTCCTCTAATCAAGCAGATTCTAACAATTATGAAGCAAAATGCAAGGGAATCCCCAAATATGACTTACCAATTGCCTCCATAAACTTTGGATCAGTTGGTGATTTAATATCTGAAGAAAATAATAGAAAGCGCAAATCAGCAAATAACATTCTACTATAGAAAATGTGGCTTTTGGAATCAGGAGAAGGTGATTGAAATGAGAAAGTTCTTGTAGAGTGTCATACAATCATCACATACTTCTGAAATAGAAGGCACGAAATTTAAAATAAGACAAATAAGAGAACCCCATACTTTGAGGTAAGAGCTACAAATATAAATAAATGAACATCTTCATATAGCTAATACAGCGGAAAAAAATCTTGGATTTGGTGAGCAAGAGGAGCAGGCAGTAGAAGCAAATACACTGAGAGAAGGTGGAAGCAGCACTGATAAGAAACAAGATGAGAGCACACCAAGTAATGTGTCTCTCCCATGCAATGCTAACTAGTATGCACCAATGGGCTAAAGGTTGAAAATGTTGCTGAAACAAGCAGGAGAGCAGCTATGGCGTTAGTTGAGGTAGGGAGGAAAGCATCTGAACAAGTGACTACACTTCCCTCATGGTGCGACGCGAACCACATAAATTCCTACACTTACAGGGTAAACCTATTCACTTTGTTATAAATGTATTGTGCCCCTAAACATATTTATATCGTGAAAGTTCATCCACTCTCTCCATATTCAAGTTTTCTCTTTCTCTGAATCCTGTAATCACTATTGTAACGTCAAAAATCACACTAAAAAGACTGGCACAAGGTTTAAAAGAAAGCATTTACCCCTGTATCAGCTAGTAAAGCATGAAAATTAAATTCTAGAAAGAGGACAAGCAAGCAGGAAAAGCAAAAAGAGTGGAACAAATCACTATATCACCTAGAAGACATAAAAACCTTATAGTGGACGTTAATTTTGGCATGTTCAAGTCAACGCCCATCATTAAGGCAGTTCATGACCAAGGTTTTTTTTGGTATGCAACCTGGTACACAGGTGTGTAAGTGGTATATACCTCATCCGAATATTTTCTCCTCATTCACAAGTTCATGACTACGTATTTTCAATCTTGGGCCTCGCCCATGATCATTTGGATGGGATGTGGCAAGTTCTATCTTGGGTGAGAAAGTAACTCTGGTTTGGTTGAGATATAACCAATTAATTTTTTGATGCGTTTTCCACCATATACCCTAAACATAACAGATGGAGTACCAATTTGGACTGAAGCAAAAATTGCAAACAAAGATTGAAAATTGAAGTGTTTGCGTAGCTGTTACCTACAAAACAGAGAAATCAATGAGGTCAAAAATAAAGAAGCGGGGTGAGGTATACAAACGACACCTGAAATAGATAACCGAGCAGAATTTGGACGACGCTGCTGGGCCAATGAGTGCACAATGCCCTCCTCAACCTTGAAAATGGCAACCAACTAAAAATCTTAGTTTATATAGCAGCAGTAACCTAAAGAAAGAGCAAAGAATGTAAACTGAGTGACCATTAAAAAAATACTGATGCCTATAGGTCATGACCTGAATCTGAGACTTGAGCACTTTTCTGCTATGTGGTTTCTAAATAAAACAAGATGAGTATTTTGTCAGAAGAGAACCTTCAATGAAGCAAGTTCTTTCAATCCCATTTCCACTGAAAGCATACTCTCGATGTTTCCTTCTGCTGTGAAATCATTAAAATCCTGAAATTTGCTCCTCTTCTCAGGATCATCATCACCTGCTATACACAATGATACAGCTGTGAGAAAAGTCACCACTGCCAGTGAAATGGAAACAAGTACCGTTCTCACCCCACAAAGAAGGAAAAAAAAAAAAAAACAGTCTGGACCAAGTGGGGATCACCTTTTTCCCAACCTTCCTCCTTGGCCTTCTGTCCTGCAGAAAGGACAACCTCAAATGGAAGAGGTGCTAAGGATGACCAATGTTCATACTTTGACATTGCAATATCTGCACAGACACCTACATAATACAACAGATATTATGCAGTTAGGAAGTCAGATTTCATAAGGACGGCATGATTCCACATGTCCAATAAAAAAAAATTAAAATGAACATCCCTATATATGCGAAGGTAGGTCTCGACATGAAGCACCACAAGAATGAAAAGCACCCCCCCAAATTAACGGGCAAATGGTTCAGAATTGATGATGAAATGCAATGGAAATGGAGGGAGGGTAAAATAAGAAAAAGGCATCTAGAATTATAGGGTTTGCGGATCTTTATCAGATGCTCTGAACTTGTAGATGTAATGGACGAGTCATATAAAGCAAACATAAAAAACAGATGAGGGAGTTCTATCCCTCTTGATGAACGAAGACCTAGCACATTTCATTGGATTACCATATTTTGCAGCTAAGCCCCAGTATCGAGCAAGCCAACACCTTTTAAGGACAACTTCCTCCTGAAATGTGGAAACAACAGATAATCACTCTCCAAATGAATACTAAAAGGCTCCTTATAACAATGCAAGTACATACCATCTCTTTCTGAGTCAGTATCATCCTTTGAGTCATTGATCGAAGAGCTTTTACTTCAGATTCAGCTCCATGAAGCTGTTGGACAGCAGCTGCAACCTCATCCTTTGCAGTCTAATTCAAGCAAGAAATAAAACATCATGCTGAAACATGTAGCAGTTGCTGCAGCGGAAATATGAAAGACATCCTAGCATACTTACTGCAACTTCAGATTGAAGTGAATCCATTTCCTTATCATTTCCATTCTTGGATTTCTTTGCATCTTTAAGTGCAGCCTGTGAAATAAGAATGTCTCATCAGCGTGAGTTTTCCTTAAGGTGGAAAAGATTTTGACCATGTTGTAATGGGATGGAATAACAGTTCATTCTGTTCATATCCAAAACAGCTGAAATGGGAAGTTCCATTCAGGTGGGTTCAGCTCCAATCAAGGTACAAGGAGCACTGACGGGGCAGAAAAGTTAACCTAACATTAACCATTCACACAAAAAGAACAAAGCACATTTCAAGTTTCTTTTATTACCTCTCTTTGACGCAACGCAGCTTCCTTCCTGCAGATAGTTATGATGGAGTGTTACTAAACTAACATTAACAAGAAAAGGCCCATGAAGGTTGCTAGAAATATTAACCTGCCCAAGAGTTTAGCTTCCAAAGATACACCTTCCCCAAGAGCAGCAACCTGCATACTTGTAATCAAGCAGCAAGGTTTATACTGAAGTTGCAGCATATATCGTATCTTCAAATACAATGCGGTGGAAAAAAGTTTCGAACTTCAAATCACCTAACTCTTAAATATTTGATACAAGGTCCCAGATAGTCCAATCATCTTCAGGAGGAAAGTTGCATTGCGCAAGGCAACTTAGCATGTAGGCCAAATCATGCCTCCTAATTTGTGACAGTTCGTTCAATAGACAAAGTCTCTTATCAATGACCAATTGGACCTTGGTTGAATCCTGCCCACATCAAGGGAGGGGGCAGCAAGTTTATGGGATCAGAGAGTCCTATCTCTCATTGTGTAGTCCATAAGCTAAGTGGGCTCCAGTGGACTTCACCAAACATACAATTAATTGACCTTAGAAAAGTCCCTAATTTCCTGAGGTCTAAGAAAGATGGAATGAGCCTACACCTAACATTGTCGGGAAGCGATGCATGGTGGAGAATCTAATATGGTGGATTGTGTGAGTCAACTCCAGGTCCAGCACATGAGCAGAGCCTAGAATGCATCTCAAATGCTACTGCCATTTTTTCCTTTAAAATATCAATGGCCTCTGAAAGGCATAGAATTGTCACCAAGTTAAATCATATTGAAATTTCAATAAGCCTAACACTGCATGATACGATTTTCTAAACCTTTTCATATAGTACAATACAAAATTTTGCCAAGCACTTTTCCTAAGAACTGTAAGGATTACACAGAGGATGGAAGCCCTCACCCATGTTAGAGCACCCAGAAAAGGGAAGATCTTCGCATAAGAAACAAATTGCACCCTCAACATTAAGCCATACAGCATGGAAACAAAGCAAGTACCTGTTTCTCAAGCTCCTTAACCCTGGCCTCTGCTTCCTCACATCTCTCTTCCTCAAGTCTGAGCTGAACAGAAACCTCCAAAATACTTGTTATTTACTGATAAGTGATATTCAATGCATACATAAAGAAAATACGTTGATGTGGAAAGTCAAGAAAATATTGCACCTTCCCAACGATATTCTCATTCTCTTCTTGTAGCATATCAAGCTGTATGGTGAGAAGTGGTTAATTTCAAACTCTTTGGAGATAGCAAAACAGCTTTCTAAGTATCTAAATAAAATACTTGCAACAGATACTCAATTCTTTGCATAGCAAGCATGCATTCACAGGCATAACCAAATTGATGCAGCTGACATACTTCATCACGAATTGCAGAAGCCTCACGTTGATCTCCTGAATCTTTTGATCTCAAATGTCCCATATCTGATGAGAATCTGCAATAAAACTCATTAACTATCACCAGCTGATCACAAATTGTAAGGAATTCCCACAGCACTTCCAGAATGTGAGAATACATTATTTTGTTACATGCTAGAAGCTCTTATATGCTGAGGTTTTTAGCTGCAAAGAACACGCATATATAGACACAAATATATCCGAATATCCATGAAAGAGCCACCAATCCTCTATGGCAGGAGATTAAGGTTTTAATCATTGATTTGTGGAGGTGGATTACACCACATTTAATGCTAAAGCTAGGTTCAGAAGATAATGGTTTCCTAAACGTTGTTACAAAAGAATTATTAGTATATAAATAATTCCTAATTATCCAGTTAGGATTGATCAAAATCAACTCATTACGTATACAGTCAACATGCCAACTATAAACAACTTATTAGAAAGACAAGACAGACAATCAGAAATGTCAAGAAATCCCCCACCCTTGGGATGCCCTCAGGGCCGAGGAACATGTATTAGGGTGTATGTGTGACTCTTTCAGAGCAAATATACTGTTACTACCGCTGATGACACATTTTAAGCTAATTAGAAACAAAAGACCAGGGTGATTTATGATGCTTAAACAAATATGACCACTCAATACAACATAAACTTCTTTTTTGGGCCATTAAGAACAGCATTATTCCACAATATATATATATATATATTCATCTTTTCTTGGTTATTTGAATATAGTGATGTGAAATTCTCTACCTATTGCTGACTTGGATAATAGCAGGCGGCTCTTCTGATGGCAGAGAGACCGCAGTCCTCAATGGTGCTTTATTTGGTGGTACCAATGGAACTGCAGCACGAGATGACATTGATGGCCTTCCTGTTGAGGTCGAGCGAACTGATGGAGTTTCCTCTACAAAGCTCGGAGCATACTAACATGCAAAATATGAGAAAAATCCAATTAGCCTTTCACTACACTAAAGCCCAAACCTTCCCCCAAATGCCATTTGCCCTGTAAGCAATGCTCAAGCGAACTAACGCACTCATGCAATACTCAAAACCCGCACTAAATCAGCTCAACTTCAATTTACGAACTTCGTAAAACACATTTCTCATTTGCTCGAGAATATGAAAAATATAGCGCATATCTCTAACTGAAACTCCTTGGATAGTAAGTTCACGCTAAAGTGAGATTAATATTTTCACTGGATGTAGTAACACATCTGAAATACGCAGCTCAAGTCAGATTAACATTGCTCTTCATCGAGCTCGTGATAGCCCGATCTCGTTGCATATCGACTACCGAAATAAAAACAAAGTAAAGGATGGAATCTAGAGCTCGAAAGTACCGCGGGTGAAGGAGATCTATTGGTCCTGATGGACGGAATCTCAGGCTTCTTAGTAGTAATGGTAGTGGTGTTGACGGTCCTTGAGAGAGAGATAGGCGGAGGAGCACTGTACCGGAACCCTAAGTCGTCGTCGTCTTCGTCGTCATCGTCGGCGGTCTGGGAGGCCATAACCTGAGCTAGGCGCTGAGCTGCGGCTTTGGCGGCGAAGTTCTGGTTGCGCTTCACGGTGGAGAATGCGGTAGCGGAGGCCGAACGCGCGTGAGGCGCGCGCAAAGGGGAGGACGGGTTTGAGCCGGTGGCATTAGACTCGCTGCTCCAGTGCCGGAGGTAGACGGGGCTGTCGGTTCGTTTCCTGTCCATGGTGTATGCGCGCGCGCCGGCTTTATAAAATTATAACCCGATAATGAACTAAAATGCCTTGATCCTCGTGTAGTTCGTTCAGTAAGCAGAGAGAGTGGACGGCAGTTTGTCTACCTTAGAAACGTCCGCTGGAACTTTGAAGAGAGAGAGAGAGAGAGAGAGTGAGCGCTGCGTAGTATACGCATACGTGTGATCCACTCATTTGTTTAGTGAACGGGAAAACGTTTGATTCTTTGAATACTGAACTACTGAAGTATAATGTTACTGTGAGCGCTGCGTAATCTTCCGAGTAAGTGTAAAGTGGATGAAGAAGAAGCCTTGTCATACAATGCTTTTCTCTCTCTTTCTCGATCAAACAAAGCTTTAGGAAGACCTTCGTTATATACGTGTTTTTAAAATTCTAATAAAACCTAATCTCCTACCAAACAAATTTAAAATTTGTCATCAACTTCTTACAAACCTCCTAAAAGTAGTGAAACTCTAACATGTTGTTTGTTCGTAAAATTTTATAGTATTAGAATTGGTAAAAAAGTGAAAAGATATATGATTTAAACAAATTTTTTATATTTATTTATATTATAGTTGATAAAAAAGTGAAAAAAGAGATATTTTTGTATAGTTATTTTATTATTACTAAAATTTTAGAGTGTCCAAAATTTTGGAAATAAATCCATGTAAAAATTTACATTTAAATTTTTACTATATGAAAATTTAGAGGCTAAACAAGACTTAGATAACGCGCATGTTCATTTTTAAAATTATTCTAGAATACAAATATATTCAACAAAATTTGCAAAACCAATATTTAAAATCTTAAAAAATTATACACAACACAACTATATTTTACAAAATCTTCAACAACTTTTCACACAAATTTCAATACTTTTTTTAAAAAAATTATAACAAATCTTCCCTCTCTATACTTTTTCACCTAACTCCAATACTTTTTTATTAAAAATTACATCAAATCATCTCTCTCTACACCTTTTTTCAAACTCTAACAAAAATTAAATATCTTTAAAACTTTTCACTAATCTTTACACAAAAACCTATAAAATTCTAATCTACATAAATATTCATAATTCTACTAAAATCCTACAATTTTTTACATAACAAATACCCTCGAGTAAGTGCGATTAGTAATAAATTTCTTAAATATAAGAATAAAAAATAAAAAAATAGGATTTGTTTTGATGAAGAATATTTTTAGAAAAAATATCTTTTCGTGGATCAACTTTCGAAGTACGAACACATTGTATTCTAAATTATTGATTTTGTGACAAATTTTTGTCCATCAACTATTATTTTTATACACTTTATATTTTCTACAGTTAATTTAAACAAAAATTTAATATTTTAATTTAAGAAAATGACGACTTTAACCCTGCACAAGCTTTGGCTCGCTAGACAACAACTCAATGCTCTGAGCCTCAATACCTGAATACCCATCCATTAGCGTCCAATTTTTTATTTTTGGCCAGTAACATAAACTTTCATTAAAGAAAAAAAAAAAGAACGTAAAAAGAGACGAAAAGACAAGAAAAAGAAAAGAAAAGAGGAAATCCGACAAGTAGGAGCCCAAAGGGCTGCTACTCAACTTTGCACGCCGGTTAAAAATGAAAATGTGGACCCAAGGTCCACATGCCAAACCGGGGCTCAAAGGCCTACAGATACCAAACCAGGGCCCATTAGCATGTTTATCTAGGAACAAAGTACCTCCTGCCTTTGGGGAGGAATTGATCCGGGGTCGAATCCCCCACCCCGCAGGCTTGGTCCTGCTACCCCAAAAAAAAAATATAGGAACAAAGTGACGATTATCATGTTGTCCCTCCCTCTTTGATTCAGGTGCCGCTTAGTGGTGCGTTCCATGTTCAGATACATGCCCCAGTGAGATGGCAAAAAACTCATGATCTGCTCGCCTCTTCAGGGACTTGGGGTAAAAATGACAGAGATTCTAGATCACGATCCTGGATGTGTTGGACTTGTCTGAAGGAGCATACCGAAGAAAAAAGGTCACGGATCAATGGCTTGCAAGGTCTCAGATTTCAGTTGGGGTATATTCTCAACTGGAGAACGGTAGGACTCATTCAAGTCGTCCAAGTTCCACCATTGTCATCACTTATCAGCTCAGGTCTACGTACTCTTGTGGAACATCTCAGCTCTATTCGCAAGTGAACCTCCATCATCTTCTACGATATTCAGCATGGGTCTGGCCTTATTTACCAGATCTGCAATATAGCTAGGATATTATATATGCATGCATCATGCAAGACTTATAAATCTTCGACGATACTGAAAGCAAATTCCTCTTATAGTTTTAGAGCAAGGATGTGGAAACTAATGAAATAAATCGACACCCACTGAATTCGAAATTATTTGACTGTGGTTGTAATGATCAACATGCAGAAATTGATCACATTGGTTCCCTACTGGTAGAATTGTTGTGACTTATTTATGTTTCAAGAGGTTTCAAAGTAACTTTAATTAGTCGTCTTAAAGTCAAAGTGCAGATTTAACTCGTGCTCCTTGGATCAAACTCACCTTTGATTTATGTGCTAAGCTTAGGCCCTTCACTTCTGTTGGGGGATTCAAATTCTTTATGCGGATTATAATATCTGTAGTTATAAAACTATCTTTGTCATCGACTTGTATTTTTATCATCCACAAAGACCTTTTTCCCACTTCAATTTGGTGAGATGAGAAGTATATACATGTTCAATACATGTAAGATCCAGGAATATAGTCTTGTCTATTAGATAGGAGCACACAAAATCACCATTCAGTTACCTTTTGTGGACATATGTCCACTTGATAATTGCTAGCATGTGACATGGTTTTTCATCTTTGCAAACCCATAAAACTAAGACGACATACACTGGTGTTCCCGAATCTAGTGACTTAATTAGAATTGGAGATCAAAGAAGGGTCCTTTAACAATGAATGAAAGCACGGGGTTACATTCCCTTGGTCGGAGATATATTAAAGATTTGTACTGTTTCCTTTATTAGGGAAAAATGAATATTTCACAAAGGTTTATTATTAACTAATTTTTCTTTGTCTATTGTTTAACTAACCTTTGGTTTTGCTTCCTCGCTTCAGCATCAACGGGACAAGTTTTTATGGTCACACTTCCAGTCTTGTTGGGGTATATTCATTCATATATATATATATATATATATATATATATATTTTATTTATTTTTTTTTACGAACTTCGACAATTACAAAATCTGACATCAAATCCCTTTAGGCGAAATGATTACCGCCTCACTAGAGAAATGGTGATGGTAAATTACTCTCAATTCCTCCATGTTATTCGCATGACGTCCTCGTAGATCCAGGTATAGGTTGTCGGAGAGACGGGAACGCCAGCAGAGCCTTCATCACACCTTCCATTTTCCGCAAGTCCTCTTTCATGATACTTCTAAAAGCCGATTAGTTTACTCAACAGGGTAAAGCCTCGTAAATTATTTTCAGCTTCACGAATCTAACGAGAAGCATATGGTTACGTAAGAGGGAGTCATACGTGTCAGCAAAGCAGTGGCCAAAAACATAGACAAGGAAGTCAGTGGGGGCGTTTTCGGATCCTACTTCCTGTGGTCCTGACGCAGAGCTGGACCAAGACTCAAGATTCTTATCAATTACCGCCAGATCGCCGTGGATCGGCAACAATCCACAAAACTGCTTCAAAATTTCGATGACAGATTCATCTACCGCTCAAGGGGAATTACTTCGGCCATATGTCATAAACAGACCATCAATCCCAGAGCTCTCAACGTCGGTTTCATGTTTCCTTGTCGTATCTATTATTTTCTCAGAACTAAAAAATTATATTGTTCTTTTTGTTTTGTGTTTCTTTTGCAATTGAAATATGCTCCCATATTCCCCAAACCCATTTTTCCTTGTCTAGATGGGAGGCCTTGGACTTAGATTACAAAGAAGGGGACACTGATAAATGAAAAAGGACACAAATTCGGAAAACCGTCACAAAGACTCCTCTTTTGAACCTCACAAGCCAACTTAGCCAAGTTGGTTCCGCACAGATGCAAAATTCACTTTAGAATCAGGTAATAAGTAAATTGGGGAACGGCGCAGATCGCTTACGTTTATCAGATCCCCTGAAGAAAATATTGCAAGTTTGCCTCCCCATACTTTTCGGGTTAATTCACATAAAACTCTCGCCAGCCGTATCAGTCACACCCAGGTAATGCTAAGAAGAAGTTCTCTACAAAAAGAGGTTGCAGTGAGCTAATTGCCCTTTCCCTTCGGTCACTCTCTCTCGATGTCTTTGGGCTTCAACACACCTGGCCTCCTGCACTGCAGTATTTTAAAGCAGCTCCACCGGATCTAGCTCTATCATACTGATTTTAACCTTCTATCTTTCATTTTACATTTTGGATCTCCAAACATTTACAATCACCAGTCATGTTCCCAAGAGGCTGATGCATTGATCAATAGCACTTTTTAAGGCCCTGAGGGGAGGGTTTGTCCATAATCATGCTACAGTGGGAAATTGGGGGAAATTTTACTCTCAGCCAACCCCATTGATCTTGGTCCACTGAAACGCGCCTTATCCCTCTCCCCGAAAAATGTGACCCACCCAATAATGAAATAAGTCCGAGACTAGAAGAAGTCTTGCCTAATCTTATGTATGCTTTCTCTGAACTCCTCAGCAAATTGACGGGCTTTAAAACGAAAGTGTGGCCGCCAGCTATATTGGATGGATATCATGAACCCAAAACCATGCCAAGCATTATTAGGTCCCGCCTGATTCTACCCAGCATGAGCTCATGATCAATCCCCAACTTTTAATGCAATTTTTGTCTTATATCTATCAGGTTTTAGTTTACCAACGGGGTTAGGGCGGGGATTGTTTATGGTTTAATGGCAAAATCTCGCTCATTTGCCCTCCTGTAAAGCAAAGCTGATGCTTCCACCCTGTTTTTACAGAAACGGCAAGAAGAGAAGAGAGAGAGAGAGAGAGAAAGGGGGGGGGGAGGATGTTAATCCAAACAGAGAAGGAATCTAAAAAACAAAATAAGAATCTCTAAACCAGAAAAAAGTTTTCTTACCAGCCTGGATATACAACAAATCTTCCTGTAGAAAGAGCCCAGTTCACCTGTTCATAACAATAGATACCACGCTTCAGCTTTACACGCACAGCCGAGCATAAAAAGAGTTCTTTAAAAGAAAGCTCCACATATGTATGAACAACTGCTTCTAAAAGAATTTCACCCAGAGGAAAATTGGATAGAGGCATGATGAAAATCCCCAAGCTTTTCCATCAGTTAGATAGCAGACAATTAGCAACATACCTTATCAGTCCCAAGAGAATTGGCAACTACATGTGTAACCTGTTCATCTATTTGAATGGTGCATACAGCACCGAATTGTTCAGCTGTCTGCCACAGTGGATGTAGGTGAGGATTGGCTTCGCCAACTGGAAACACTCTACTAAATATAATGCGACAGCCAGTCAAAATCTTCCGCTGCTCCGCAGCTAGTATATTTCTCACATCAACTTCATCTAAGGACTGATGGGAGAAAAAGTTTTGATGTAACCTCTCAATAACCTATTTGGGATAGAAGACAAATGATCAGCAGGAGTTTGATTAACCATTTGCAAATTCCCCACCAAACTTGAACTATAGACTGACCGCCAAAGAGGATGCCAGAGTTCCATCTTCTTGTCTCTCATCATGGTCAATCTCAAGCAGAGAAGGACCTAGAAGTCCAAATTGGCGTCTACTACAAGGAAAGTATGTATACCTGCAATACAGCAATTGCCTCAGTACTTCATCCGGAGGCTCTCTACCGAAAGTAGAAAATAGCTACAGAAATCACGCATTCTATCTTGAATACAGGTAACCCACCTTTCTACAACTATCAAGTTCAGTTTGTTATGAGGCCAAACCCTCACAGAATCATCTATAATTACAACAGCTGACTCCATGCCGAGAACCCCTTCAAGATCCTTACTCTTTGGAACTCTCTCATCACCATCAATAAGATCCCCATCATCACCCCTAGAGATAACTCTTCCAGCAAACAGAACCCCTTTTGGATCAAGCACTTTCGCCATCTCTGTAGCATAGAGCTTGTTCCCCATGGTATATAGATGCAGCTCATAAAGCTTACTAGCCTAAAATACGAACAGAAAATTTATGGACAGTTTTAAATTGAACTCGAGCACCTATTCATCATTTAAGCAAAAAACTAATCGAATTAAAATTACCTTCTCCAAAAAAGTCCAAATACCAGGCCGTAGTTTGGTCCACATTCCCATATGAGGAAAGCGGAAGAGGTGCCTATGCGGTTTTTCACGATCCTGTTCCTCTTTCTTTCTCAATATCTCATCATGAACAGGATCTACTTCCCCAAACTGAAAAAGATGAGCCAAGTTGTAACAAATATTACAAATACCCACCGTTTTCCAAGGTTTGGCCACAAAAGAAGGAAAAAGAAATGAATAAGCTGTAACCTTTGCTGAATTCAGAAGTGTGTGATCTAGATCCAAGACAAGGCAGAGCTTGCGTGCAGCAAACATTTTCTTTTGTTCTTCTATCCTCCTTGCCCTCTCTCTCTGGATAGCAGCTTTTTGCTGGTCATCATATCCTTCAAATAAATGGTCAACATCTCCCCACGTGTTTTCTGGACGAGAGGCAATTGCTACATCTACTTCAGGAGCTGAACTTGTCCCAGACAGCTGGTCCTCAGAATTCAAAGCTACAGCTTTTATATCCACTTTGTCTGACTTAACCTGTACTGCTTCAGTCGACATATTCTGAGAAATAATTGGTAGAGGTGTTGATGCTTGTGAAACAGACATAATATCAGCAATATTTTTCAGGCTCTTGGTGAACAGCCGAGCAATGTCAGGCGGCGCAACTGATTGAGAAGGCACTAGCTTTGTATCTGCCTGACCCTCTTGCTTTTGAGTGTTTGGATTATCCTTACTTCCCTGGGTGCTTGACGTAGGGGGTACAATAATTTTGAGCTGCTCATTTCCCAAACTTGGACTCTTACCAAGCGTATTGCCATGGAGGATACGGCGAGGGTCACGAGGTTTCATGCGAATTTTTCCAAGGTCCTCCTGCAGGTTCTGTCACCATTAAGTCCACATAAATCTATGCTCAAAAGTAGAAAGCATAGTACTAATTCATAATCCTTTACATGCTTGACATAAGAAGCAACTTTATGATCTAAATTAACTTAACACATCAGTTTGGGACACTCATATACTAGAACATAAAAGCTGCTTCTCATATCAAACATTTAAATAACAATATTTACTTGAAGAAAAGTTGGGAAACCGATTTTAAGATCAACCAACCAATAGAAAATTATTTGGGACAACTATAAAGTGAAACTAAAATACCCTAAGCGTTACCAACCACAATACAACTAAGATGCAACTTATAAGGAAGAGAAAAACAGAATATGAAGGTGAAGTTGCATTTCAACGAAGAAGTAAGCCACTCAACCAGTTCCAAGAACAAACTCCAACTTAAAAAGTGCATTCTCAATGCTCAAAAAGTTTCGCATCCAGAAAAAGTAGAAAATAGAGAAATCAACTGCTCACCATGGGATCTATTTGTGAAGGAACCTGAACTGATCCTGCCGGTTGCAGTAAAAGCCCTGAGGCATTTGATGGAGCAACATTCACCAAGGGAGCTGCTCCCAATATTGAGTTTGAGCTAGGAGTTTGTGTCGTACTTTTTGCAGGATCAGCAGACTTGTGCAGCACATCTGCCACTAATTTCTGTTGTTGTCCCATCTTAAGAATATTTAGCAGCATAGTTGGATTCACAGCAATATCCTTCAATAAATCTGGCAAAGAAGCAGTGGTACTAATGCCTGTCACTGACACCTGCTCATTTCCACTAATTGTTGGACCAGAGTTAGCACAACTAGTACCAGAACAGCTTACAGCCTCAGCCATTTTTCTGGGATCAGTTTCCGTATTCTCCATCAACTGGCTTCTATTCATTAAATGAGGTTCAACTGTACCAGTGTCCTCCAACCAGCCACCACTTCCGGGGACATTTTCGACATCCCTAACAACCCCAGAATTTTCAAACCCATTCTTTTGCCTTTTTAATGAAGGACCTTCAAAAGTAGGCTCCTCGAGAGTTTTTTGCCTTTTTGAGCTTATTGTTTCAACCTGTTCCACTTTAAGTGTACTACGCCCCATAGACACGGGGCGTTGGTTAAGGTCTAAAGTACTCACATCAGAATTGGCAAACCGAAGCCTAGGGTCTCTACTCTTTGCTGAAGCTTTCACCATGACATTAGACCCAGAAGTTAATGGTGGAGCACTTTTAGCAGTAAGCAGTCCTTGCGTGCCAGAACTGTCCATGGATTGACCAACTGGTTGTCCCAAAATGTGAGGATTGACATTTGTCAAATTATAATTAGCAGAAGAACTAGAAACCTCGCCGCTAATTTCATCCTCCCCGTCATCACCTTCTTCTGAAGGGGTTGGGCTAGGGAGTCTATCACTTGTAAAAAATGAATTTCGACCAAACTTTTGTTGATAAGTAGAAACAGCTTTGAGGGCATCAGTTTCATAAATAGGCAATTTAGAATCTTCGGTGTCCTGCGCCACCTTAGCTGTGGGCAACACTGGTTTAACCATCCCATCTCCGACAGACATTACTTTGTGTACAGGGAAACACAATGGTGCTTCCCGTGTGGGCGAGGGAAGACTGTCTGCATCATGATCCTTGTGTAGGTCCAATAGCGGGAGCAGAACTCCCTTACTCTTAAAGCTAGAAACTCCTCCTGATCTCAAAATTTCAGAAAGAACAGGATTATTATGAACCATGGATCCAACAGCTACAGAATCTGAATATAACTTATTCGCAGAAGTCAATTCATGATCATCATTTTTAGCTAAAGCACCAGAATCCTTATTGCTTGCCCCAGCACTGGCCAGCGTGTCATTCTTTTTAATACCCTCCGTTGTAATTAGTGAAACATCAAGGGAGTCCACAGAAGGCTTCATAACCTCAATCTGTGCAAACCACACCAAATTTTAGTTTCAATAACGCAAACAATCTTCCTGACCTAAAAACAACGTGAGGATGAAAAATCTTCCTAGAATAAGTTTAGAACAGCACCTCTTCCATCTGCTCAGGGGAGAAAAGAGGGGGATGAATGTCCTTGACAAAAGAAATTAACCTGTTAAGGACATGCAACAAATGAGATGACCCAACAATTGATAGCATCGGCATTTCATAGCAACAACAGAAAAGCATCAAGTAAGGATTTAAACCTCAACATATCGCCTATCTTCTGTTCCTTCTGATTATTGTTCATGGAGCAGAATGCCTGAAAATTAACAAGTAAAACCTCTACAATGTTTAAAACCCGCATCTTTGAATTGACCAAGACTACTTAAAATACTCAATTGAAAGCAAGTATTTAGTAATGATAACAATGTAGCAGGTTCAAAAACACCAAGATGCCTTACGGAATTGACAACTTGAATCGCAGTGAATGACAATTCAACTAGAGCATCCTTAGTGGTAACACTATTCTTTGGGAAAACTTCCCAAAAGTTCTCCAAAGTGTTGTGCACTCGCGAGCAGACTTCCCCAAATGATCTACAACAAATAAATCAACCACAAAATCAATTCCAAAACAAACCAGTGCTCAAAACAACCCCAAATGAAGTGTTCCAAATTGGGCAAGACACCCATCACACTCCAAATCCAATACCAATCAAATTCTTAACTTACTTCTCAGCCTCATCAAAGTCACACTCTCCAGAGCTTCCCGTATCGAATTCACTCGCTTCTCCAAACCAATATCTGAGCTCTCAACATTCTCACTACTCAAAACCGCTGCTTTTACTTCCTCAGTCTCGGCTGCCTTTTCCACCGGCTCTGAATCCATATCAATCTCACCTTCCTCCAATTCTCCTTCCTCCTTCTCGACATCCACAACCTTCACATCCATCTCGTCCCCACTATCATCTTCAATCACAACTTCATCAACTCCCTTCGCATTTGGATTTGGCGAAGCTGACGATCGCTTCAATTTCTCGTCAGGGTCAGCATCCGCCTCCACCACTAAAATGTCATTCAGAGGCTTATTCTGCACGGCCTGTGCCCACGCTAGATTATACAAGTTCGAACCATAGCCACGAGAGACCTGGTACTTATAGAGATCCTGCATCGTCCAAACCCTAGCTCCGGCTTTTGGTTTCGAGGAGACTTTAGACGTCGCAGTTGTACTCTCCTGCTTTTTGAAATCTTCCTCAGTGATCTCCTCCAGTGAAGCCGTATCAGAAATTTCACCTTCTTCGACATCTTCAACCTTAATCTCATCCTTTCCCATCTCACCTAGGGTTTCTTGAATCCCCACACAATTATTCCACTCAAACCAACTCGACCGATCAATGACCATATAGTAATATGTTAGTCAAACTTCCGCCAAACCAACAAATACAACACCAATACTTCAGCGATCTGATCTCCACCGTACCTTACGAGTTATACAAAATTAATTTAGGGTTTTTTGTTCAATTTCTCGAAGATCCGAATTAGATAAAACTAACAACATTGTTTTAAGGAAAACGAGATTCAACTTTCAGAGAGAATTTGACGTCAGATCTGATTCTGAGAAGTTTGAGACGGTGAAATTCTCAGATTATCTGCTTCGGCTCGAGAAGATGGAACAGAAAGATTACAGAGAGAGACGGAGATGATACGAGAAAGAGAAAGTAATGGGGAGGAGGAGGTCAGATTATAAGAACGACGAAAATCTAGTACACGCCAAAGTTTAAATCCTGGCCGTACACGTCACCGATCGGGTTAAGAAATCTCTTTGTGAGTGTTAGACCCGTAACGTTTGTTTACTTAAAAAAAAAAAAAAGTTAGACACGGAACGTGCAGAAAACTGTGAAAATTCTAGTTCAATGACAGCGGGCTGAGACTTCATCTTTTTTTTTTTTTTTAGTCAAATATGCTTACAAAAAAAAAAGTACCCATTACAATGTTATTTCTATAATAATATCTTAAATTCAGAGTCTTTGGAACTTCGAAGAGCCACTTGACGGGGGTAGTCCGGAAGCATTAGTGGTCAAACATGAGCTGGCTGGGTCGAGTCAGGTTCTTTCCCTCGCTGCCAGAGACAAGAAAGGGATATAAGGGTGTTGTAAAAGCTTGTGACAACAGCCACTTACGATTCCTAATTTATAGTCACACCATTATGGTGGTAGTAAATATTTTGTTCTTTTTTCCTAGGCAATTAACTGAAATATATTAAAATATTGGAAAAAGCATACAAAAGCGTCAACCATGACGCCCTTAAGAGCCGACTCCTAGACTAGCGGCTCAAAAGCTCTTAAAAACTAGCTATATAGGCCCAAGGCCATTACAAACCAAAATGGGCCCAAGGCCCTTACAAAACCACTGAAGATCGGCCACGGCAACGCATGAGAGAGAGAGCATAGAAGAGCTCTCTCAGGAAAAGGTGGCGGCCGGCCGCAAATGGAGCTAAGGGCCTGCGCTGATTGACCAATGTTAGACTGGTCGGAAAACGAAACTCGGCGGCCGCTAAGTCTGACTGTGCTGTGTGTGTCCTTGGTGGACCACGGTGGTAGTAAAGCTTTGGGAGGGGGGAGAGTTTATGAAAGCCTCCAAGCCAGGGCCGTCTCAATAAAAAGCGAGGCCTAAAGTCATGTTAAAAATTAGGCCTTTTTTAAATTAAAAAAAATAATTTTAATTAAAAATATTTAAAGTTTTATTTATAAATAATTTTTCTAACTTTTTAAGATGTAAAATTACTAATCAAACTTTTATATTCAAATTCTATTAATATGTTACTTTTTAATTAATAGAATGGCTAATTCATTTAGTCTTTTTTGTGATATTGTCGACTGTAAATAGGATTTATTAATTTAAATTTTGAAAAACTCTTTCTCCAGAAGCAACTGTCACTGGTATTGTTAAGAGTATTTTATAAGCAATGCATGCATTTGGAAAACAATCTAATTTTTTTATATAATTTAATGTTTCAATTGGAGTATTGATTTTAGGTTTGCAAATTTTTTTTTAATATTTTTAATTCTAAAAATAAATCCAAACTATTTATAGAGAGATAGAGCAAGAGAAGAAATAGAGGAAGAGAAATATTTTGAGAGAATTGAGCATATAGAATAATATATGAAGTATAAATTTAGACTTAAATAGGAGACTTGATAAATTTACTGTTACCTATTCAAGATAAATAATAATCAAATTCTAATCTATCCTTTTTATACACGCAAATACAGGTTGCTTTGAAACTGTTATATAAGTTATGTATAAATTACTTAAATTATTCTAACGTTGCACTGACTTTGAGCCGAACTTTTCAAGAGACAAGACGTCAACTTTTCAAGATTGCTACTAACTTTTCAATGCGTGTAAGCTTGCGTGAAGTGAAATTAGAGTAGTCTTGCCTTGTTTCACGTCACTTCAATTTTTATTTTTTTTTTTGTATTTTACTTTCAAGATTTTAGTATTGCTTTGTTTCCACTCCCACGTTTTCACATAACACGTCTGTCTGTCTTGCTTTGTTTCACGATTTTTTCACATATCACGCCACTGTCATCTTGCTTTGAAAGACGTCATTTCAAGACGTTTTTTTTACAAGAGTCACACCATTCTTGCAGAGTGCAGTCTAGACTACATACTTTACAACAAATAAAATATTTTTTATTTGCTTGTTTATTTTTTGTTGTGTTTCTTTTCAATTTGTCCTTATTCTTAGTTTAGTTTTTTCACCATGTGTTTAGAGGCTTTTTTTATTTTATTTTTATTTTATTTT
>CM025855.1:31615820-31660214 GCA_003952965.2 Morella rubra
GTTTGCAAAAATTCTACAAGGAAACTTGGGGAAAAAAAAAAAAAAAAATCAGAAAACAAAAGGAAGGTTGGTTGAAAGTACGCAGTAAGTGAACGGCGAACAACCAGAGCTTGGTGAAACATGCCTGTGATCTTGTCGTTTACAGCCTCATACGAGGAGGTATCAGTTGCATAAGAGAAGCCAACTCCAATTGGTGTCTCCAAAAACAGTATATTTGCTTCTGCAAATCGGTGACCATAAATGCTAGAGATTAGAATAGCACTTTACCGAGTAGTGCATACAACAAAACGCGGAAGAAATGTCTGCTACAAATGGATGGATTTACTTACCCCTATTCCAGCTATATTCGTTCCTAATTAACACTTGCCCACTAGGCCTAAATGGCCCGTTCTCCGAAAATGCTCCAACTCCTAAAGAAGAACAACCAGGCCCTGCAAACAAAATCCAAGACATTCAAAATCGAGGTAGGCCTAATGTCTAATTCAGGGAAAAAAAATGAAAAGAGGTCGGCCTAATGTCTATCTTGGTTTCAAAGAAAAAAGTTGCGTCATTGAAAGACAAATTGGGACCTCCATTTAGCCAGAGAACAAGAGGCTTGGAAGCTGGATCCACCTCTGCTTCAGCGAAGTAGTAAAACAGAGCTCTCTTTTCCTTGTCATCAACGGTCACATAGCCGGAATACTGCTGGAACCCCACTTGAGGTTGACCCGGTAGCCGGTCAATTCTATCGGGCCGAGAAGGAAAAGATTCTGCTTCTCTGAAAAAGTATAGCTGAAGCAAAGCTACAGCCATTGCCATGGTTTTCCATGGTAGAGAACGCATGGTTCAACTCAAAGAGCAAAGCACCTAGAGACAGTTCTAAGAACGAGGGAAATAAGAAGGGCAGCTAAGATGTTGCCCAGTGGGGGGGCGTTATATAAAGGAGGGAGGTCTTGTTTTATGTTATCATTATTATTTGAACTTTTTCTCGCTCTGAAAGAAGTAGGACCGAGAGCTGAAAGTGAAGTAAGAGACTGGGATGACTCTCTGAGTTGGGGTCCACTCTCTCTGTCTGTGCTGAGTCAGCAAAAGTGTGGAATGCTGCTGATTCCAGAAAACGAAGGACAGAATGTGCTTTAAAGTTCTGAAGTAACTCACGGAAGTTGGAGGCCTCACAGTCTTTGTATTGTTGTGTTGGACCAATGAGTAAGCCCAAAATTTCTGTGTACTGCTTACAAAGGGTGATGGCATATACGGCGGACACTTCTCTACATAAAGGACCTTTACAGACTGCTATCCGTTTTTTCTCATCGACTTATTCATGGTGGATGTTACCAGGTAAAAAGAGCCAGAAAATTTCTTTTCATTTAAGCGAAAGTAGGGCAAATTATGATTTATGAGCTTAATGTCAGATGAAAGAAGCAAAGCATACGTTCCTTTTGGTTTCCCCAGAAGAATTTTGGCTTCGGCGACTAGTCCTTCTTTTATAGATACAACAAGTACGCAACTAATCTAATGTTTATCATCGCTTTTAGTTTTCTTTCTAGGACGCATCCTGTCCGTAAGGTTGTGAATGCGTGTAATATGCTTTCAGGAATGAAAAACTTCAGCCAAATTTGTTCTTGATTGAGCAAAATTATACTCTAAAGCGTAGAGCTGGCTAAGGCGTCACTCTGCTTCAGTGAACGAGCTTCCAGACCTTTGAGATTACTACAACAGAACAAATTCTTATCAAATTCCCATTTGTTATCCCTGGAACAAAAAGAGACAAAAAGACTTGTGGGAATATCCACTGATTATATGCACCATCTTAATTACAATTTTCGTGGGGAAGCAAACGACGCATGGTGGAAAGCAGCTGCCATTTCCTGTTGTATATACTCGAGTAAAATCTGAAGAACCATCTTCTTTGTTTGACCTGTCTAATAGACCTTTAGTTTTGTCCCACTTCTGAAGATTCTTTTCCTCACGCTTAAGTCACATCCTCACGAGTCTCTCTCTAGGCAGTGTGAATGGGTCCTAGCTATGGGCCACAAAACCCGAGCATTGCTAAGGGCAAGTGGAGTGGACTGGTGGCATAGGGCATTTTTAGAAAAAGTTTTGTTTCTTTATTACCTACCATATTCTTACCGTAATTATCGTTCTAGTAAAATGGTTGAAGATTCGTACTTAGCAATTTTTCTTCTACTTTTTGCTGCTGTGTTCCAAGTATTCTTTTTCCTAGCAAGTTAAATGTGTTCTAAGTTTGTTTTCACAACAATTTTTCTTTTTGTAAGGGCCTCGATTATTGTGACCAGCTCCCCACTCAGAAGATTACTTTAATAATAACAAGAGTTCAGCTCCATTGAAGTTCCATTTAGTGCTTCGTTTGTACCTACTCAGGTGCAAGGTGAGATTCGAACTTTAGACCTCAAGGGTAGCAAATCTCTAAGTCGTAGGTCTTGACCACTCAACCAACTCCTTAAGTTTAGGAAAAAGGATATTACGGGTGTAGAATCTGCAATGTTTGTCTCACTGCTCTCTTGATTCTCGTTCTTATCTTTAGAATTCTTCCTTTTAGGACGGCTGATCAATCTCATCCAGTCCTTGAGAAAAATGGCGCCGATTTTTTTTTTTTCCCTTGTATAATTTAAAGGCATTTCCATTCCACCCCTAATTATATTTGTGACGAACCCAGAATAAGATAATGGATAAGGTCGTTGCCAATTGCCTGAATCTCAGCTGCGAGATTTCCCCTCTTCTTTTTCTCCCTTCTCGAGTCAGCCGCTTAGGACAAATTTAGGCTGTTGGACCCATGTTTTGTTTTCTTGGCAATAAGTTAAGGCCTCATTGTATCAAGAAATGTGCAACAAGATTCAAAAATGAAAGTATCCGTTATACATATAAAATATCAGTTAGATGCCCTTAGCCATTCCCTTCAAACTTTTAGCAGGTAGTTTACAGTCAACTTATTGTTCGTCTTTTACCAAAATAAAATTCTTGTTTGTAGCATTTGGGCTACTTTTAAGCGTAACAACAAAAAAACGAAAGGGTAATGAGAAGTGTGGTCGACCTACTGGTTGGGAAATGTGCAGAATAAAAGCCAAGGAAACACGAAGCTCTTTTCTGGACTCTTGACATGGAAGCAAAGTTTCACTTTTTATCTTTTTGAAACCTTTATATTTTTTTCCTACTCAAAGAGCCCTTTTTTTTGTTCCATGATTCCATTTTTAACGCAGACAAGGTAAAGCTAGCTGACTTTTTTAATTAAAAATACAAATTTCTTCCTATTTTTGGCCTAAGACACGCATGTTAGAACATCAGAATTGCGCTTTAGTCCTTGAATCATAGTTTTGAAGGCCTTACTAAAAAACTGAGAAAATGATGTTGTATGAATTCGATGCGTCACCTTTAGGAGAAACAGAAAATCAGACTAAAAATTCATGTTGGTATGATTGAGCCTCTTCTTTCTCTAGCAAAATCTTCTGGTGCATTTATGATTTCGCCCACTGCAAAAACTTTTTGGTCCATTTATGACTCCAACATCCAGGTAGAGAGACCTGAAGACATTATTCAACAGAAGATGGCAAAAAATTCAAGAAAGGAAACCATATTGAATCTGCTCTGGGGACAGCACTAATTGCATGACGGAAACAAAGGAAATTTCGCCAATTAGACTGCATATCCGGAGAAATGTGAATGGGTAAAGAAGAAGAAACAGAGGTATAGTTTGAAAATTCCCCTGTCAGGTTAAGCAGTCCTCTCTCTCTCTCTCTCTCTATCAAGGTCCCAAGGAGTTGATGATGGGGTCAACAAGGGGAATGATTTCCACTTGAGTATGTTTGAGAAGCATTTTATTCGTCCTCGGCAAGACATTCCTATGTGACAATTTTTTTTTTTTTCCTAAATATTCCTTTGTGACAATTACTTTCACCCAACTAGACCAACCATTTTGCAGAGACAAAAAGGCAAAACCTACAAAAAGTTACCCCACACACACACCGCCCAACAATTTCATATTGAGACCCACTCCACCACGTTGCCTTTTGCCTTTCTGGTGCCCATCTCAACTAACTCCTATACAAACTTTCACAACTGGAAGAATATGTCAAAGTGTATTTTGAAGAGATGCACTTCAAAAGGATGATCCGATATCATCATACCAACGTAATAATGATGAGGAAAAGACAATTGCAGAGAAAGAAACATCTTAGTGGAGGGCTAAATTCTCTTTGATATTTTGTCCCCCTTGTTTCAAGGTGACTTGCCTGGCATGAAGCAGAACAACTTATCCGTATGAGAAAAACACATCACTTTGAGGCATAAACAGATGTGGTAGAAGGTTTAACATTTGGCCGTGTAGGGCCCATGCCACTAAACAGAAAAGTGAAAATATGTTATTAGCGGATTAGGTCAAAATCACCTTTAGAATTAGTGTCTTCCTCTTCTTTCCCCATGCGCAACTTTCCACCAAAAGAAATGCTTTTCTTTTGTCCCGGTGGTGTCCACCGAGAATGACGGGCCAGTATAATATTTCAAGTGCACATGCCCCATTGCCATTAGGAACAAAGATTTAAACCGCTATGTGCTTTATGGGAAGGTTATGGGGTTTATATATTTTAGTTAAGAGATGTGAGAATACGACCAGCAGCGCGTGCTGGGTGCCACGGACTGCGTGAAAGAGACTACATATAGAGAGAGAGAGACATATAGGGAGAGCTCAAAAGGAAAAGCCATCCATCCTCTAATGATTCCGAGCTCCCCACGTCCAATTTACAACGTTCCATCAGAGACATGACAAAACGAATTTTCTCAAGTCATTCTCTCTGTACGAGAGCAGGTGTCGTTTGTGTAGTTGTATTCAGCCCCTGATGAGGGAAGGGGCTCGAGAGAGACTCAGAGAGTGGACTGACCATCAAGATTCTAATGCCCCAAAAGATGCTTGAGCGTATCACGCTTAAGAAAACAAGATTGACTCCCTTCTTTTTCATAAACAAGTTAGTCTAAATTTCGGATAAAGATGCTTTGCAATTTATTACTCAAATTGTATGGTACAATTTAGAAAGATAGACACAATAGGTGAATCCTATTTTGAACTCATGCTATCCGAAATTATATATAAATAACATTAAATACTATGGATTTTTTTTTTTCTGAGTACACAAACTACCAGATTAACCATCAAAATCCAAAATAAAGGCAGGGACAGAATTTAAACTCAGATAACCAAAAACATCAGCGGAAGCAGCCCATTTAGCAAGACCATGCACCAGCTAAGGGAATGCTCAGGGTGGTTGTGGAAAAAACCTCGGATAGAGGAAATCCAGTCTACCGCCTGCCAACCAATCCCAGCTGACTGATCAAAAACATATTGAACCAGGACATTACAATCAGATTCAAAATGGATCTAGAGAAGGGGCTGGTCAAGAGCAATGTGAACAGCCGCTGAAAGAGCAGCAGTCTCGCCAAGAAGAGGAACTTGTGAAGACCTAATATATCTATCCTAATCCATAAACTCCAGACTCCAGTTTTGATCCATTTGATCTATAGACTCCACACGGGGATAGAATCCTTTTGGACCATATCAGGCCATTTGTGTTTTAATCGTTACGAAATCAGACCATTGTATCATTAAATTGCCACCAAAAATAATATTTATTTTTGAACCTGTATTTAATTCCAAAAGACACAAGAACCCGTCAGAACATTCCAAGCCGAGCGCGTTAAACAAAATATACAAGAAGAACTACAAGACAGGCCGAGAAGAACAAATAAAAACTTAATTACAAAATAGAGCATGCACCCAACATGGATCAAACAAAAATACTCTAGTATCTCAAGCCGAGGCTGTTTCTCAAGAAGTTGAATCATGCAGCAGCTTTCCGTGAAATGGAAGTGGAAGAATCCTGGTCGGTTTCTTTACGAGATGCTTCCCAAAGTCGATGCTCAATTCCCAATTTCCTGAGCTCCACCAGACCTTGCTCAACTGAAATGATAGACATCACATTATAATCATTCACAAGCACTAGCACTAGCACTTGAACGACCCACGCTAAAATAATGAAGTAGAAAGTACCATCAACAGCATCATGTGAAGTTGGTGAATGCCCACTGCGGTTAATCCAAAACTGAAGCCGTTCTTTTGCAATGTCCTCCTCTATACAATGAGCTTTGGCTCTTCTCCAAAAATATGTAAGCCACGCCTGTGCAAAATGAATGCACAAAATACCAAATTCAGTGTCTTGAACACACGTCTGATTTCATCTGTAAAATCTATTCATAAAAAAAAACTACACAGCACAAGGATTAATGCATGGAGACCATCTAAATGCCTAATAGTGCCCAACTGATCCCAAGAACCGCACAGAGGGAGGGGGGGTTTGAAAAAGATAAACAGAAACGAAAAGAAAGGGATGAGATGACCCCAAAGTTGCATGTTCAATAATCCAAGTCAGTGGCACCATAAAGTTGGGCCTGAAGGAAGTCGGTTCTAATAGCAGTTGACTGAAGGCTGACAAGAAGAAAACCCAAAGATTCCAAGCGTTGGTGCCAGAAGACTAGGAAACATTGCATATTGCAATAGGGATGTAGAGTCACATGCCATGAATCGTATACAAACTAGTTAGTCATCAGGGAAAAAAAGAGGAAAAAAACCTGACCTCTTTGAAAAGAACATCTTCAGACTCCTCCGGGCTAAGCTCTGCAGGAAAACACATCAATATCAAGCACACATAATTCATAAACATTATTCAACAAGCTACTAATTGTAGCAAAAAAAATAGAATGCAGCAAGAAATAAAATTGAGGTACTTTTAGCACATCAGGCTTCAGTGACCACAAATTTCACTTCCTTTGATCAACTTGACTTGACAATGATAGTATGATATTGTTCCTCTAGCAAATGACCTATGTGACAGTTAGCATTTTAGCAACTAAAAATCCCTGAAGTAAGTTCTACACGCACCATCTTCAACTGATATGGCGATGCTTCTTTCCTCTAATCAAGCAGATTCTAACAATTATGAAGCAAAATGCAAGGGAATCCCCAAATATGACTTACCAATTGCCTCCATAAACTTTGGATCAGTTGGTGATTTAATATCTGAAGAAAATAATAGAAAGCGCAAATCAGCAAATAACATTCTACTATAGAAAATGTGGCTTTTGGAATCAGGAGAAGGTGATTGAAATGAGAAAGTTCTTGTAGAGTGTCATACAATCATCACATACTTCTGAAATAGAAGGCACGAAATTTAAAATAAGACAAATAAGAGAACCCCATACTTTGAGGTAAGAGCTACAAATATAAATAAATGAACATCTTCATATAGCTAATACAGCGGAAAAAAATCTTGGATTTGGTGAGCAAGAGGAGCAGGCAGTAGAAGCAAATACACTGAGAGAAGGTGGAAGCAGCACTGATAAGAAACAAGATGAGAGCACACCAAGTAATGTGTCTCTCCCATGCAATGCTAACTAGTATGCACCAATGGGCTAAAGGTTGAAAATGTTGCTGAAACAAGCAGGAGAGCAGCTATGGCGTTAGTTGAGGTAGGGAGGAAAGCATCTGAACAAGTGACTACACTTCCCTCATGGTGCGACGCGAACCACATAAATTCCTACACTTACAGGGTAAACCTATTCACTTTGTTATAAATGTATTGTGCCCCTAAACATATTTATATCGTGAAAGTTCATCCACTCTCTCCATATTCAAGTTTTCTCTTTCTCTGAATCCTGTAATCACTATTGTAACGTCAAAAATCACACTAAAAAGACTGGCACAAGGTTTAAAAGAAAGCATTTACCCCTGTATCAGCTAGTAAAGCATGAAAATTAAATTCTAGAAAGAGGACAAGCAAGCAGGAAAAGCAAAAAGAGTGGAACAAATCACTATATCACCTAGAAGACATAAAAACCTTATAGTGGACGTTAATTTTGGCATGTTCAAGTCAACGCCCATCATTAAGGCAGTTCATGACCAAGGTTTTTTTTGGTATGCAACCTGGTACACAGGTGTGTAAGTGGTATATACCTCATCCGAATATTTTCTCCTCATTCACAAGTTCATGACTACGTATTTTCAATCTTGGGCCTCGCCCATGATCATTTGGATGGGATGTGGCAAGTTCTATCTTGGGTGAGAAAGTAACTCTGGTTTGGTTGAGATATAACCAATTAATTTTTTGATGCGTTTTCCACCATATACCCTAAACATAACAGATGGAGTACCAATTTGGACTGAAGCAAAAATTGCAAACAAAGATTGAAAATTGAAGTGTTTGCGTAGCTGTTACCTACAAAACAGAGAAATCAATGAGGTCAAAAATAAAGAAGCGGGGTGAGGTATACAAACGACACCTGAAATAGATAACCGAGCAGAATTTGGACGACGCTGCTGGGCCAATGAGTGCACAATGCCCTCCTCAACCTTGAAAATGGCAACCAACTAAAAATCTTAGTTTATATAGCAGCAGTAACCTAAAGAAAGAGCAAAGAATGTAAACTGAGTGACCATTAAAAAAATACTGATGCCTATAGGTCATGACCTGAATCTGAGACTTGAGCACTTTTCTGCTATGTGGTTTCTAAATAAAACAAGATGAGTATTTTGTCAGAAGAGAACCTTCAATGAAGCAAGTTCTTTCAATCCCATTTCCACTGAAAGCATACTCTCGATGTTTCCTTCTGCTGTGAAATCATTAAAATCCTGAAATTTGCTCCTCTTCTCAGGATCATCATCACCTGCTATACACAATGATACAGCTGTGAGAAAAGTCACCACTGCCAGTGAAATGGAAACAAGTACCGTTCTCACCCCACAAAGAAGGAAAAAAAAAAAAAAACAGTCTGGACCAAGTGGGGATCACCTTTTTCCCAACCTTCCTCCTTGGCCTTCTGTCCTGCAGAAAGGACAACCTCAAATGGAAGAGGTGCTAAGGATGACCAATGTTCATACTTTGACATTGCAATATCTGCACAGACACCTACATAATACAACAGATATTATGCAGTTAGGAAGTCAGATTTCATAAGGACGGCATGATTCCACATGTCCAATAAAAAAAAATTAAAATGAACATCCCTATATATGCGAAGGTAGGTCTCGACATGAAGCACCACAAGAATGAAAAGCACCCCCCCAAATTAACGGGCAAATGGTTCAGAATTGATGATGAAATGCAATGGAAATGGAGGGAGGGTAAAATAAGAAAAAGGCATCTAGAATTATAGGGTTTGCGGATCTTTATCAGATGCTCTGAACTTGTAGATGTAATGGACGAGTCATATAAAGCAAACATAAAAAACAGATGAGGGAGTTCTATCCCTCTTGATGAACGAAGACCTAGCACATTTCATTGGATTACCATATTTTGCAGCTAAGCCCCAGTATCGAGCAAGCCAACACCTTTTAAGGACAACTTCCTCCTGAAATGTGGAAACAACAGATAATCACTCTCCAAATGAATACTAAAAGGCTCCTTATAACAATGCAAGTACATACCATCTCTTTCTGAGTCAGTATCATCCTTTGAGTCATTGATCGAAGAGCTTTTACTTCAGATTCAGCTCCATGAAGCTGTTGGACAGCAGCTGCAACCTCATCCTTTGCAGTCTAATTCAAGCAAGAAATAAAACATCATGCTGAAACATGTAGCAGTTGCTGCAGCGGAAATATGAAAGACATCCTAGCATACTTACTGCAACTTCAGATTGAAGTGAATCCATTTCCTTATCATTTCCATTCTTGGATTTCTTTGCATCTTTAAGTGCAGCCTGTGAAATAAGAATGTCTCATCAGCGTGAGTTTTCCTTAAGGTGGAAAAGATTTTGACCATGTTGTAATGGGATGGAATAACAGTTCATTCTGTTCATATCCAAAACAGCTGAAATGGGAAGTTCCATTCAGGTGGGTTCAGCTCCAATCAAGGTACAAGGAGCACTGACGGGGCAGAAAAGTTAACCTAACATTAACCATTCACACAAAAAGAACAAAGCACATTTCAAGTTTCTTTTATTACCTCTCTTTGACGCAACGCAGCTTCCTTCCTGCAGATAGTTATGATGGAGTGTTACTAAACTAACATTAACAAGAAAAGGCCCATGAAGGTTGCTAGAAATATTAACCTGCCCAAGAGTTTAGCTTCCAAAGATACACCTTCCCCAAGAGCAGCAACCTGCATACTTGTAATCAAGCAGCAAGGTTTATACTGAAGTTGCAGCATATATCGTATCTTCAAATACAATGCGGTGGAAAAAAGTTTCGAACTTCAAATCACCTAACTCTTAAATATTTGATACAAGGTCCCAGATAGTCCAATCATCTTCAGGAGGAAAGTTGCATTGCGCAAGGCAACTTAGCATGTAGGCCAAATCATGCCTCCTAATTTGTGACAGTTCGTTCAATAGACAAAGTCTCTTATCAATGACCAATTGGACCTTGGTTGAATCCTGCCCACATCAAGGGAGGGGGCAGCAAGTTTATGGGATCAGAGAGTCCTATCTCTCATTGTGTAGTCCATAAGCTAAGTGGGCTCCAGTGGACTTCACCAAACATACAATTAATTGACCTTAGAAAAGTCCCTAATTTCCTGAGGTCTAAGAAAGATGGAATGAGCCTACACCTAACATTGTCGGGAAGCGATGCATGGTGGAGAATCTAATATGGTGGATTGTGTGAGTCAACTCCAGGTCCAGCACATGAGCAGAGCCTAGAATGCATCTCAAATGCTACTGCCATTTTTTCCTTTAAAATATCAATGGCCTCTGAAAGGCATAGAATTGTCACCAAGTTAAATCATATTGAAATTTCAATAAGCCTAACACTGCATGATACGATTTTCTAAACCTTTTCATATAGTACAATACAAAATTTTGCCAAGCACTTTTCCTAAGAACTGTAAGGATTACACAGAGGATGGAAGCCCTCACCCATGTTAGAGCACCCAGAAAAGGGAAGATCTTCGCATAAGAAACAAATTGCACCCTCAACATTAAGCCATACAGCATGGAAACAAAGCAAGTACCTGTTTCTCAAGCTCCTTAACCCTGGCCTCTGCTTCCTCACATCTCTCTTCCTCAAGTCTGAGCTGAACAGAAACCTCCAAAATACTTGTTATTTACTGATAAGTGATATTCAATGCATACATAAAGAAAATACGTTGATGTGGAAAGTCAAGAAAATATTGCACCTTCCCAACGATATTCTCATTCTCTTCTTGTAGCATATCAAGCTGTATGGTGAGAAGTGGTTAATTTCAAACTCTTTGGAGATAGCAAAACAGCTTTCTAAGTATCTAAATAAAATACTTGCAACAGATACTCAATTCTTTGCATAGCAAGCATGCATTCACAGGCATAACCAAATTGATGCAGCTGACATACTTCATCACGAATTGCAGAAGCCTCACGTTGATCTCCTGAATCTTTTGATCTCAAATGTCCCATATCTGATGAGAATCTGCAATAAAACTCATTAACTATCACCAGCTGATCACAAATTGTAAGGAATTCCCACAGCACTTCCAGAATGTGAGAATACATTATTTTGTTACATGCTAGAAGCTCTTATATGCTGAGGTTTTTAGCTGCAAAGAACACGCATATATAGACACAAATATATCCGAATATCCATGAAAGAGCCACCAATCCTCTATGGCAGGAGATTAAGGTTTTAATCATTGATTTGTGGAGGTGGATTACACCACATTTAATGCTAAAGCTAGGTTCAGAAGATAATGGTTTCCTAAACGTTGTTACAAAAGAATTATTAGTATATAAATAATTCCTAATTATCCAGTTAGGATTGATCAAAATCAACTCATTACGTATACAGTCAACATGCCAACTATAAACAACTTATTAGAAAGACAAGACAGACAATCAGAAATGTCAAGAAATCCCCCACCCTTGGGATGCCCTCAGGGCCGAGGAACATGTATTAGGGTGTATGTGTGACTCTTTCAGAGCAAATATACTGTTACTACCGCTGATGACACATTTTAAGCTAATTAGAAACAAAAGACCAGGGTGATTTATGATGCTTAAACAAATATGACCACTCAATACAACATAAACTTCTTTTTTGGGCCATTAAGAACAGCATTATTCCACAATATATATATATATATATTCATCTTTTCTTGGTTATTTGAATATAGTGATGTGAAATTCTCTACCTATTGCTGACTTGGATAATAGCAGGCGGCTCTTCTGATGGCAGAGAGACCGCAGTCCTCAATGGTGCTTTATTTGGTGGTACCAATGGAACTGCAGCACGAGATGACATTGATGGCCTTCCTGTTGAGGTCGAGCGAACTGATGGAGTTTCCTCTACAAAGCTCGGAGCATACTAACATGCAAAATATGAGAAAAATCCAATTAGCCTTTCACTACACTAAAGCCCAAACCTTCCCCCAAATGCCATTTGCCCTGTAAGCAATGCTCAAGCGAACTAACGCACTCATGCAATACTCAAAACCCGCACTAAATCAGCTCAACTTCAATTTACGAACTTCGTAAAACACATTTCTCATTTGCTCGAGAATATGAAAAATATAGCGCATATCTCTAACTGAAACTCCTTGGATAGTAAGTTCACGCTAAAGTGAGATTAATATTTTCACTGGATGTAGTAACACATCTGAAATACGCAGCTCAAGTCAGATTAACATTGCTCTTCATCGAGCTCGTGATAGCCCGATCTCGTTGCATATCGACTACCGAAATAAAAACAAAGTAAAGGATGGAATCTAGAGCTCGAAAGTACCGCGGGTGAAGGAGATCTATTGGTCCTGATGGACGGAATCTCAGGCTTCTTAGTAGTAATGGTAGTGGTGTTGACGGTCCTTGAGAGAGAGATAGGCGGAGGAGCACTGTACCGGAACCCTAAGTCGTCGTCGTCTTCGTCGTCATCGTCGGCGGTCTGGGAGGCCATAACCTGAGCTAGGCGCTGAGCTGCGGCTTTGGCGGCGAAGTTCTGGTTGCGCTTCACGGTGGAGAATGCGGTAGCGGAGGCCGAACGCGCGTGAGGCGCGCGCAAAGGGGAGGACGGGTTTGAGCCGGTGGCATTAGACTCGCTGCTCCAGTGCCGGAGGTAGACGGGGCTGTCGGTTCGTTTCCTGTCCATGGTGTATGCGCGCGCGCCGGCTTTATAAAATTATAACCCGATAATGAACTAAAATGCCTTGATCCTCGTGTAGTTCGTTCAGTAAGCAGAGAGAGTGGACGGCAGTTTGTCTACCTTAGAAACGTCCGCTGGAACTTTGAAGAGAGAGAGAGAGAGAGAGAGTGAGCGCTGCGTAGTATACGCATACGTGTGATCCACTCATTTGTTTAGTGAACGGGAAAACGTTTGATTCTTTGAATACTGAACTACTGAAGTATAATGTTACTGTGAGCGCTGCGTAATCTTCCGAGTAAGTGTAAAGTGGATGAAGAAGAAGCCTTGTCATACAATGCTTTTCTCTCTCTTTCTCGATCAAACAAAGCTTTAGGAAGACCTTCGTTATATACGTGTTTTTAAAATTCTAATAAAACCTAATCTCCTACCAAACAAATTTAAAATTTGTCATCAACTTCTTACAAACCTCCTAAAAGTAGTGAAACTCTAACATGTTGTTTGTTCGTAAAATTTTATAGTATTAGAATTGGTAAAAAAGTGAAAAGATATATGATTTAAACAAATTTTTTATATTTATTTATATTATAGTTGATAAAAAAGTGAAAAAAGAGATATTTTTGTATAGTTATTTTATTATTACTAAAATTTTAGAGTGTCCAAAATTTTGGAAATAAATCCATGTAAAAATTTACATTTAAATTTTTACTATATGAAAATTTAGAGGCTAAACAAGACTTAGATAACGCGCATGTTCATTTTTAAAATTATTCTAGAATACAAATATATTCAACAAAATTTGCAAAACCAATATTTAAAATCTTAAAAAATTATACACAACACTACTATATTTTACAAAATCTTCAACAACTTTTCACACAAATTTCAATACTTTTTTAAAAAAATTATAACAAATCTTCCCTCTCTATACTTTTTCACCTAACTCCAATACTTTTTTATTAAAAATTACATCAAATCATCTCTCTCTACACCTTTTTTCAAACTCTAACAAAAATTAAATATCTTTAAAACTTTTCACTAACTTTACACAAAAACCTATAAAACTCTAATCTACATAAATATTCATAATTCTACTAAAATCCTACAATTTTTTACATAACAAATACCCTCGAGTAAGTGCGATTAGTAATAAATTTCTTAAATATAAGAATAAAAAATAAAAAAATAGGATTTGTTTTGATGAAGAATATTTTTAGAAAAAATATCTTTTCGTGGATCAACTTTCGAAGTACGAACACATTGTATTCTAAATTATTGATTTTGTGACAAATTTTTGTCCATCAACTATTATTTTTATACACTTTATATTTTCTACAGTTAATTTAAACAAAAATTTAATATTTTAATTTAAGAAAATGACGACTTTAACCCTGCACAAGCTTTGGCTCGCTAGACAACAACTCAATGCTCTGAGCCTCAATACCTGAATACCCATCCATTAGCGTCCAATTTTTTATTTTTGGCCAGTAACATAAACTTTCATTAAAGAAAAAAAAAAAGAACGTAAAAAGAGACGAAAAGACAAGAAAAAGAAAAGAAAAGAGGAAATCCGACAAGTAGGAGCCCAAAGGGCTGCTACTCAACTTTGCACGCCGGTTAAAAATGAAAATGTGGACCCAAGGTCCACATGCCAAACCGGGGCTCAAAGGCCTACAGATACCAAACCAGGGCCCATTAGCATGTTTATCTAGGAACAAAGTACCTCCTGCCTTTGGGGAGGAATTGATCCGGGGTCGAATCCCCCACCCCGCAGGCTTGGTCCTGCTACCCCAAAAAAAAAATATAGGAACAAAGTGACGATTATCATGTTGTCCCTCCCTCTTTGATTCAGGTGCCGCTTAGTGGTGCGTTCCATGTTCAGATACATGCCCCAGTGAGATGGCAAAAAACTCATGATCTGCTCGCCTCTTCAGGGACTTGGGGTAAAAATGACAGAGATTCTAGATCACGATCCTGGATGTGTTGGACTTGTCTGAAGGAGCATACCGAAGAAAAAAGGTCACGGATCAATGGCTTGCAAGGTCTCAGATTTCAGTTGGGGTATATTCTCAACTGGAGAACGGTAGGACTCATTCAAGTCGTCCAAGTTCCACCATTGTCATCACTTATCAGCTCAGGTCTACGTACTCTTGTGGAACATCTCAGCTCTATTCGCAAGTGAACCTCCATCATCTTCTACGATATTCAGCATGGGTCTGGCCTTATTTACCAGATCTGCAATATAGCTAGGATATTATATATGCATGCATCATGCAAGACTTATAAATCTTCGACGATACTGAAAGCAAATTCCTCTTATAGTTTTAGAGCAAGGATGTGGAAACTAATGAAATAAATCGACACCCACTGAATTCGAAATTATTTGACTGTGGTTGTAATGATCAACATGCAGAAATTGATCACATTGGTTCCCTACTGGTAGAATTGTTGTGACTTATTTATGTTTCAAGAGGTTTCAAAGTAACTTTAATTAGTCGTCTTAAAGTCAAAGTGCAGATTTAACTCGTGCTCCTTGGATCAAACTCACCTTTGATTTATGTGCTAAGCTTAGGCCCTTCACTTCTGTTGGGGGATTCAAATTCTTTATGCGGATTATAATATCTGTAGTTATAAAACTATCTTTGTCATCGACTTGTATTTTTATCATCCACAAAGACCTTTTTCCCACTTCAATTTGGTGAGATGAGAAGTATATACATGTTCAATACATGTAAGATCCAGGAATATAGTCTTGTCTATTAGATAGGAGCACACAAAATCACCATTCAGTTACCTTTTGTGGACATATGTCCACTTGATAATTGCTAGCATGTGACATGGTTTTTCATCTTTGCAAACCCATAAAACTAAGACGACATACACTGGTGTTCCCGAATCTAGTGACTTAATTAGAATTGGAGATCAAAGAAGGGTCCTTTAACAATGAATGAAAGCACGGGGTTACATTCCCTTGGTCGGAGATATATTAAAGATTTGTACTGTTTCCTTTATTAGGGAAAAATGAATATTTCACAAAGGTTTATTATTAACTAATTTTTCTTTGTCTATTGTTTAACTAACCTTTGGTTTTGCTTCCTCGCTTCAGCATCAACGGGACAAGTTTTTATGGTCACACTTCCAGTCTTGTTGGGGTATATTCATTCATATATATATATATATATATATATATATATATTTTATTTATTTTTTTTTACGAACTTCGACAATTACAAAATCTGACATCAAATCCCTTTAGGCGAAATGATTACCGCCTCACTAGAGAAATGGTGATGGTAAATTACTCTCAATTCCTCCATGTTATTCGCATGACGTCCTCGTAGATCCAGGTATAGGTTGTCGGAGAGACGGGAACGCCAGCAGAGCCTTCATCACACCTTCCATTTTCCGCAAGTCCTCTTTCATGATACTTCTAAAAGCCGATTAGTTTACTCAACAGGGTAAAGCCTCGTAAATTATTTTCAGCTTCACGAATCTAACGAGAAGCATATGGTTACGTAAGAGGGAGTCATACGTGTCAGCAAAGCAGTGGCCAAAAACATAGACAAGGAAGTCAGTGGGGGCGTTTTCGGATCCTACTTCCTGTGGTCCTGACGCAGAGCTGGACCAAGACTCAAGATTCTTATCAATTACCGCCAGATCGCCGTGGATCGGCAACAATCCACAAAACTGCTTCAAAATTTCGATGACAGATTCATCTACCGCTCAAGGGGAATTACTTCGGCCATATGTCATAAACAGACCATCAATCCCAGAGCTCTCAACGTCGGTTTCATGTTTCCTTGTCGTATCTATTATTTTCTCAGAACTAAAAAATTATATTGTTCTTTTTGTTTTGTGTTTCTTTTGCAATTGAAATATGCTCCCATATTCCCCAAACCCATTTTTCCTTGTCTAGATGGGAGGCCTTGGACTTAGATTACAAAGAAGGGGACACTGATAAATGAAAAAGGACACAAATTCGGAAAACCGTCACAAAGACTCCTCTTTTGAACCTCACAAGCCAACTTAGCCAAGTTGGTTCCGCACAGATGCAAAATTCACTTTAGAATCAGGTAATAAGTAAATTGGGGAACGGCGCAGATCGCTTACGTTTATCAGATCCCCTGAAGAAAATATTGCAAGTTTGCCTCCCCATACTTTTCGGGTTAATTCACATAAAACTCTCGCCAGCCGTATCAGTCACACCCAGGTAATGCTAAGAAGAAGTTCTCTACAAAAAGAGGTTGCAGTGAGCTAATTGCCCTTTCCCTTCGGTCACTCTCTCTCGATGTCTTTGGGCTTCAACACACCTGGCCTCCTGCACTGCAGTATTTTAAAGCAGCTCCACCGGATCTAGCTCTATCATACTGATTTTAACCTTCTATCTTTCATTTTACATTTTGGATCTCCAAACATTTACAATCACCAGTCATGTTCCCAAGAGGCTGATGCATTGATCAATAGCACTTTTTAAGGCCCTGAGGGGAGGGTTTGTCCATAATCATGCTACAGTGGGAAATTGGGGGAAATTTTACTCTCAGCCAACCCCATTGATCTTGGTCCACTGAAACGCGCCTTATCCCTCTCCCCGAAAAATGTGACCCACCCAATAATGAAATAAGTCCGAGACTAGAAGAAGTCTTGCCTAATCTTATGTATGCTTTCTCTGAACTCCTCAGCAAATTGACGGGCTTTAAAACGAAAGTGTGGCCGCCAGCTATATTGGATGGATATCATGAACCCAAAACCATGCCAAGCATTATTAGGTCCCGCCTGATTCTACCCAGCATGAGCTCATGATCAATCCCCAACTTTTAATGCAATTTTTGTCTTATATCTATCAGGTTTTAGTTTACCAACGGGGTTAGGGCGGGGATTGTTTATGGTTTAATGGCAAAATCTCGCTCATTTGCCCTCCTGTAAAGCAAAGCTGATGCTTCCACCCTGTTTTTACAGAAACGGCAAGAAGAGGTAGAGGGAAGGAGAGAGGGGGGGGAGAAGAGAGAGAAAGGGGGGGGGGGGGGGGGGGTGTGGGATGTTAATCCAAACAGAGAAGGAATCTAAAAAACAAAATAAGAATCTCTAAACCAGAAAAAAGTTTTCTTACCAGCCTGGATATACAACAAATCTTCCTGTAGAAAGAGCCCAGTTCACCTGTTCATAACAATAGATACCACGCTTCAGCTTTACACGCACAGCCGAGCATAAAAAGAGTTCTTTAAAAGAAAGCTCCACATATGTATGAACAACTGCTTCTAAAAGAATTTCACCCAGAGGAAAATTGGATAGAGGCATGATGAAAATCCCCAAGCTTTTCCATCAGTTAGATAGCAGACAATTAGCAACATACCTTATCAGTCCCAAGAGAATTGGCAACTACATGTGTAACCTGTTCATCTATTTGAATGGTGCATACAGCACCGAATTGTTCAGCTGTCTGCCACAGTGGATGTAGGTGAGGATTGGCTTCGCCAACTGGAAACACTCTACTAAATATAATGCGACAGCCAGTCAAAATCTTCCGCTGCTCCGCAGCTAGTATATTTCTCACATCAACTTCATCTAAGGACTGATGGGAGAAAAAGTTTTGATGTAACCTCTCAATAACCTATTTGGGATAGAAGACAAATGATCAGCAGGAGTTTGATTAACCATTTGCAAATTCCCCACCAAACTTGAACTATAGACTGACCGCCAAAGAGGATGCCAGAGTTCCATCTTCTTGTCTCTCATCATGGTCAATCTCAAGCAGAGAAGGACCTAGAAGTCCAAATTGGCGTCTACTACAAGGAAAGTATGTATACCTGCAATACAGCAATTGCCTCAGTACTTCATCCGGAGGCTCTCTACCGAAAGTAGAAAATAGCTACAGAAATCACGCATTCTATCTTGAATACAGGTAACCCACCTTTCTACAACTATCAAGTTCAGTTTGTTATGAGGCCAAACCCTCACAGAATCATCTATAATTACAACAGCTGACTCCATGCCGAGAACCCCTTCAAGATCCTTACTCTTTGGAACTCTCTCATCACCATCAATAAGATCCCCATCATCACCCCTAGAGATAACTCTTCCAGCAAACAGAACCCCTTTTGGATCAAGCACTTTCGCCATCTCTGTAGCATAGAGCTTGTTCCCCATGGTATATAGATGCAGCTCATAAAGCTTACTAGCCTAAAATACGAACAGAAAATTTATGGACAGTTTTAAATTGAACTCGAGCACCTATTCATCATTTAAGCAAAAAACTAATCGAATTAAAATTACCTTCTCCAAAAAAGTCCAAATACCAGGCCGTAGTTTGGTCCACATTCCCATATGAGGAAAGCGGAAGAGGTGCCTATGCGGTTTTTCACGATCCTGTTCCTCTTTCTTTCTCAATATCTCATCATGAACAGGATCTACTTCCCCAAACTGAAAAAGATGAGCCAAGTTGTAACAAATATTACAAATACCCACCGTTTTCCAAGGTTTGGCCACAAAAGAAGGAAAAAGAAATGAATAAGCTGTAACCTTTGCTGAATTCAGAAGTGTGTGATCTAGATCCAAGACAAGGCAGAGCTTGCGTGCAGCAAACATTTTCTTTTGTTCTTCTATCCTCCTTGCCCTCTCTCTCTGGATAGCAGCTTTTTGCTGGTCATCATATCCTTCAAATAAATGGTCAACATCTCCCCACGTGTTTTCTGGACGAGAGGCAATTGCTACATCTACTTCAGGAGCTGAACTTGTCCCAGACAGCTGGTCCTCAGAATTCAAAGCTACAGCTTTTATATCCACTTTGTCTGACTTAACCTGTACTGCTTCAGTCGACATATTCTGAGAAATAATTGGTAGAGGTGTTGATGCTTGTGAAACAGACATAATATCAGCAATATTTTTCAGGCTCTTGGTGAACAGCCGAGCAATGTCAGGCGGCGCAACTGATTGAGAAGGCACTAGCTTTGTATCTGCCTGACCCTCTTGCTTTTGAGTGTTTGGATTATCCTTACTTCCCTGGGTGCTTGACGTAGGGGGTACAATAATTTTGAGCTGCTCATTTCCCAAACTTGGACTCTTACCAAGCGTATTGCCATGGAGGATACGGCGAGGGTCACGAGGTTTCATGCGAATTTTTCCAAGGTCCTCCTGCAGGTTCTGTCACCATTAAGTCCACATAAATCTATGCTCAAAAGTAGAAAGCATAGTACTAATTCATAATCCTTTACATGCTTGACATAAGAAGCAACTTTATGATCTAAATTAACTTAACACATCAGTTTGGGACACTCATATACTAGAACATAAAAGCTGCTTCTCATATCAAACATTTAAATAACAATATTTACTTGAAGAAAAGTTGGGAAACCGATTTTAAGATCAACCAACCAATAGAAAATTATTTGGGACAACTAATAAAGTGAAACTAAAATACCCTAAGCGTTACCAACCACAATACAACTAAGATGCAACTTATAAGGAAGAGAAAAACAGAACATGAAGGTGAAGTTGCATTTCAACGAAGAAGTAAGCCACTCAACCAGTTCCAAGAACAAACTCCAACTTAAAAAGTGCATTCTCAATGCTCAAAAAGTTTCGCATCCAGAAAAAGTAGAAAATAGAGAAATCAACTGCTCACCATGGGATCTATTTGTGAAGGAACCTGAACTGATCCTGCCGGTTGCAGTAAAAGCCCTGAGGCATTTGATGGAGCAACATTCACCAAGGGAGCTGCTCCCAATATTGAGTTTGAGCTAGGAGTTTGTGTCGTACTTTTTGCAGGATCAGCAGACTTGTGCAGCACATCTGCCACTAATTTCTGTTGTTGTCCCATCTTAAGAATATTTAGCAGCATAGTTGGATTCACAGCAATATCCTTCAATAAATCTGGCAAAGAAGCAGTGGTACTAATGCCTGTCACTGACACCTGCTCATTTCCACTAATTGTTGGACCAGAGTTAGCACAACTAGTACCAGAACAGCTTACAGCCTCAGCCATTTTTCTGGGATCAGTTTCCGTATTCTCCATCAACTGGCTTCTATTCATTAAATGAGGTTCAACTGTACCAGTGTCCTCCAACCAGCCACCACTTCCGGGGACATTTTCGACATCCCTAACAACCCCAGAATTTTCAAACCCATTCTTTTGCCTTTTTAATGAAGGACCTTCAAAAGTAGGCTCCTCGAGAGTTTTTTGCCTTTTTGAGCTTATTGTTTCAACCTGTTCCACTTTAAGTGTACTACGCCCCATAGACACGGGGCGTTGGTTAAGGTCTAAAGTACTCACATCAGAATTGGCAAACCGAAGCCTAGGGTCTCTACTCTTTGCTGAAGCTTTCACCATGACATTAGACCCAGAAGTTAATGGTGGAGCACTTTTAGCAGTAAGCAGTCCTTGCGTGCCAGAACTGTCCATGGATTGACCAACTGGTTGTCCCAAAATGTGAGGATTGACATTTGTCAAATTATAATTAGCAGAAGAACTAGAAACCTCGCCGCTAATTTCATCCTCCCTGTCATCACCTTCTTCTGAAGGGGTTGGGCTAGGGAGTCTATCACTTGTAAAAAATGAATTTCGACCAAACTTTTGTTGATAAGTAGAAACAGCTTTGAGGGCATCAGTTTCATAAATAGGCAATTTAGAATCTTCGGTGTCCTGCGCCACCTTAGCTGTGGGCAACACTGGTTTAACCATCCCATCTCCGACAGACATTACTTTGTGTACAGGGAAACACAATGGTGCTTCCCGTGTGGGCGAGGGAAGACTGTCTGCATCATGATCCTTGTGTAGGTCCAATAGCGGGAGCAGAACTCCCTTACTCTTAAAGCTAGAAACTCCTCCTGATCTCAAAATTTCAGAAAGAACAGGATTATTATGAACCATGGATCCAACAGCTACAGAATCTGAATATAACTTATTCGCAGAAGTCAATTCATGATCATCATTTTTAGCTAAAGCACCAGAATCCTTATTGCTTGCCCCAGCACTGGCCAGCGTGTCATTCTTTTTAATACCCTCCGTTGTAATTAGTGAAACATCAAGGGAGTCCACAGAAGGCTTCATAACCTCAATCTGTGCAAACCACACCAAATTTTAGTTTCAATAACGCAAACAATCTTCCTGACCTAAAAACAACGTGAGGATGAAAAATCTTCCTAGACTAAGTTTAGAACAGCACCTCTTCCATCTGCTCAGGGGAGAAAAGAGGGGGATGAATGTCCTTGACAAAAGAAATTAACCTGTTAAGGACATGCAACAAATGAGATGACCCAACAATTGATAGCATCGGCATTTCATAGCAACAACAGAAAAGCATCAAGTAAGGATTTAAACCTCAACATATCGTCTATCTTCTGTTCCTTCTGATTATTGTTCATGGAGCAGAATGCCTGAAAATTAACAAGTAAAACCTCTACAATGTTTAAAACCCGCATCTTTGAATTGACCAAGACTACTTAAAATACTCAATTGAAAGCAAGTATTTAGTAATGATAACAATGTAGCAGGTTCAAAAACACCAAGATGCCTTACGGAATTGACAACTTGAATCGCAGTGAATGACAATTCAACTAGAGCATCCTTAGTGGTAACACTATTCTTTGGGAAAACTTCCCAAAAGTTCTCCAAAGTGTTGTGCACTCGCGAGCAGACTTCCCCAAATGATCTACAACAAATAAATCAACCACAAAATCAATTCCAAAACAAACCAGTGCTCAAAACAACCCCAAATGAAGTGTTCCAAATTGGGCAAGACACCCATCACACTCCAAATCCAATACCAATCAAATTCTTAACTTACTTCTCAGCCTCCATCAAAGTCACACTCTCCAGAGCTTCCCGTATCGAATTCACTCGCTTCTCCAAACCAATATCTGAGCTCTCAACATTCTCACTACTCAAAACCGCTGCTTTTACTTCCTCAGTCTCGGCTGCCTTTTCCACCGGCTCTGAATCCATATCAATCTCACCTTCCTCCAATTCTCCTTCCTCCTTCTCGACATCCACAACCTTCACATCCATCTCGTCCCCACTATCATCTTCAATCACAACTTCATCAACTCCCTTCGCATTTGGATTTGGCGAAGCTGACGATCGCTTCAATTTCTCGTCAGGGTCAGCATCCGCCTCCACCACTAAAATGTCATTCAGAGGCTTATTCTGCACGGCCTGTGCCCACGCTAGATTATACAAGTTCGAACCATAGCCACGAGAGACCTGGTACTTATAGAGATCCTGCATCGTCCAAACCCTAGCTCCGGCTTTTGGTTTCGAGGAGACTTTAGACGTCGCAGTTGTACTCTCCTGCTTTTTGAAATCTTCCTCAGTGATCTCCTCCAGTGAAGCCGTATCAGAAATTTCACCTTCTTCGACATCTTCAACCTTAATCTCATCCTTTCCCATCTCACCTAGGGTTTCTTGAATCCCCACACAATTATTCCACTCAAACCAACTCGACCGATCAATGACCATATAGTAATATGTTAGTCAAACTTCCGCCAAACCAACAAATACAACACCAATACTTCAGCGATCTGATCTCCACCGTACCTTACGAGTTATACAAAATTAATTTAGGGTTTTTTGTTCAATTTCTCGAAGATCCGAATTAGATAAAACTAACAACATTGTTTTAAGGAAAACGAGATTCAACTTTCAGAGAGAATTTGACGTCAGATCTGATTCTGAGAAGTTTGAGACGGTGAAATTCTCAGATTATCTGCTTCGGCTCGAGAAGATGGAACAGAAAGATTACAGAGAGAGACGGAGATGATACGAGAAAAAGAAAGTAATAGAAAGGAGGAGGTCAGATTATAAGAACGACGAAAATCTAGTACACGCCAAAGTTTAAATCCTGGCCGTACACGTCACCGATCGGGTTAAGAAATCTCTTTGTGAGTGTTAGACCCGTAACGTTTGTTTACTTAAAAAAAAAACAAAAGTTAGACACGGAACGTGCAGAAAACTGTGAAAATTCTAGTTCAATGACAGCGGGGCTGAGACTTCATCTTTTTTTTTTTTTTTAGTCAAATATGCTTACAAAAAAAAAAGTACCCATTACAATGTTATTTCTATAATAATATCTTAAATTCAGAGTCTTTGGAACTTCGAAGAGCCACTTGACGGGGGTAGTCCGGAAGCATTAGTGGTCAAACATGAGCTGGCTGGGTCGAGTCAGGTTCTTTCCCTCGCTGCCAGAGACAAGAAAGGGATATAAGGGTGTTGTAAAAGCTTGTGACAACAGCCACTTACGATTCCTAATTTATAGTCACACCATTATGGTGGTAGTAAATATTTTGTTCTTTTTTCCTAGGCAATTAACTGAAATATATTAAAATATTGGAAAAAGCATACAAAAAGCGTCAACACCATGACGCCCTTAAGAGCCGACTCCTAGACTAGCGGCTCAAAAGCTCTTAAAAACTAGCTATATAGGCCCAAGGCCATTACAAACCAAAATGGGCCCAAGGCCCTTACAAAACCACTGAAGATCGGCCACGGCAACGCATGAGAGAGAGAGCATAGAAGAGCTCTCTCAGGAAAAGGTGGAGGCCGGCCGCAAATGGAGCTAAGGGCCTGCGCGCTGATTGACCAATGTTAGACTGGTCGGAAAACGAAACTCGGCGGCCGCTAAGTCTGACTGTGCTGTGTGTGTCCTTGGTGGACCACGGTGGTAGTAAAGCTTTGGGAGGGGGGAGAGTTTATGAAAGCCTCCAAGCCAGGGCCGTCTCAATAAAAAGCGAGGGCTAAAGTCATGTTAAAAATTAGGCCTTTTATATAAATTAAAAAAAATAATTTTAAATTAAAAATATTTAGTTTTATTTAAATAATTTTTTTTAACTTTTTGAGATGTAAAATTACTAATCAAACTTTTATATTCAAAATTCTATTAATATGTTACTTTTTAATTGATAGAATGGCTAATTCATTTAGTCTTTTTTGTGACATTGTCGACCGTAAATAGGATTTTATTAGTTTAAGTTTTGAAAAACTTCTTTCTCCAGAAGCAACTGTCACTGGTATTGTTAAGAGTATTCTATAAGCAATGCATGCATTTGGAAAACAATCTAATTTTTTTTATATAATTTAATGTTTCAATTGGAGTATTGATTTTAGGTTGCAAAACTTTTTTTTTAATATTTTTAATTCTAAAAATAAATCCAAACTATTTATAGAGAGATAGAGCAAGAGAAGAAATAGAGGAAGAGAAATATTTTGAGAGAAGATTGAGCAGATAGAGTAATAATATGAAGTATAAATTTAGACTTAAATAGGAGACTTGAAATAAATTTACCGTTACCTATTAAGATAAATAATAATCAAATTCCAACGTATCCGTTTTTATACACACAAATACGGGTTGCTTTGAAACTGTTATAGCAAAAGTTATCTGCAAAATTCTTAAACCATTCTAATGTTGCACTACTTTGAGCCTAACTTTTCAAGAGACAAGACGTCAACTTTTCAAGATTGCTACTAACTTTTCAATGCGTGTAAGCTTGCGTGAAGTGAAATTAGAGTAGTCTTGCCTTGTTTCACGTCACTTCAATTTTTTTTTTTTTTTTTGTATTTTACTTTCAAGATTTTAGTATTGCTTTTTTTCCACTCCCACGTTTTCACATAACACGTCTGTCTGTCTTGCTTTGTTTCACGATTTTTTCACATATCACGCCACTGTCATCTTGCTTTGAAAGACGTCATTTCAAGACGTTTTTTTTACAAGAGTCACACCATTCTTGCAGACAGTGCAGTCTAGACTACATACTTTACAACAAATAAAATATTTTTTATTTGCTTGTTTTTTTTTGTTGTGTTTCTTTTCAATTTGTCCTTATTCTTGTTTAGTTTTTTCACCATGTGTTTAGAGCTTTTTTTATTTTTATTTTATTTTTTTTTTCTTCTAAGTTAGAAGCCTCTTGCTGTAGAGTTGCCTAAGGCTTGAGCCGGCCCTGCTCCAAGCTTCGATCTTTGAATATTCTTTTGATCATCGTCACGTTTAACAAGTGAGAGGTATCTAGAGGGCCGGATCCATGCTTGCTAATTTTTCTTGTCAGATTGTCACACTGAGAATTATGTTACATCAATCGTTGCGAGTTCAGTGCAACTGGTCACCCCTCGGTACACGTAAATAAGTACCTGAATTTCACTCGTTACCAAAAAAAAAAAATCTTTGCGGTTCTCCAATTTATGGTATTTCACATCTTCCAATTCTAAAATCCGGGGAAGCTATTGTAAAAAATTCGATATTCAAACCGTGCATAAAATAATAGTCAAATAATCTAATTATTATTATTTTTAGATCTATTATTTTAAATTACCATTTGAATAGTTTGGAATTCCAAGGTATAATAATGTATAGTCAAATGCTTCAAGTAGTAGCCAACCAAGCTGTAAATTATATCAAACCACTATTCAGCCGTGCTGCCACCAGCACCTGACCACTAGGAGAACACGCGGCATAGAAGAAGCCTTTCTTGTTTCCGAAGAAAAGAAAACAAGAGAGGAAGAAAGTGATGGCGCCCAAGAGCCGACGGTGCAGCCCAATTTAACAAAGCCCTTGGAAACGCATTTGCGCTTCCTCTTTCTTTTTCCGATGGGGTAGTCGTCATCTTTCTGAAATAATTCATTGACACCTAGAACTTCACGGCATGAGGAAATCAAGCCCAAAATACTAGCTTGCAGTGCTGGGAAAAGAGAAATTACTTGCAATGCTGGCTGTCGGTGACCAAAGCATCAAACTCTAGACTCCATAACCACAAATACCAAAAGGATTACATCTGACAAAGAAGCTAGTCAAGTTCAAAACAATACCAGTTCTAATCCCAATTGGAGGAAAGCCAAATAGACCAAATTCCTTGACATGTTTACGGCCTCAACAGTACCAAAACCCTTACTTCCTATCCAACTAGCTACTTCTCTAAGCTTCAGGCTTCTTCTGAACAAGCTTCTCTATCAAATCAGCTGCTTCTTGGACTGTTGTTATATTCTGAGAGCTTTCCTCCTCAACGCTGATACCGAATTCCTCTTCCAAACCCATAACTATTTCCACCTGCACTAGCAGTGTTGTTACTCTTGACGATGGAGTTGATTAAAATGAAAAATTGGAACTAAAAGTGCAGCAAAAACTAAGCACTGGCTTGAGGTATACCGTATCGAGAGAATCGGCGCCGAGGGCTGCAAACTTGGACTCTGGGGTGAGCTCAGTCTCATCAGACAATGCAAGCTGTTTCTTCACTATCTCACAAACTTTCTGCACTGTCTCAGGCTTGGCCTGCCACACTCATAGAAGGAAAGCTTATAATAAATCCCTCACTTATCAAAGTTAAGAGAATGCAAGTAAAAGGGGGAAGGAAATACCGCGCAGCAAACATTGAAGCGCGAGGTCCTTAGAGTAGGGAAGACATTCTTCGCCCAACCTGCTCTAGCCATCTTCACAGTTGTTGAAGTCCCACCAGTCACCTGCACAAGCAGCAATTTAGGTATCCAGAGATACGTTCTATTGCCATGATTCACATTATACTTTTTCATTCATTGGAAATCCAACTCCAAAATATTGGATTAGGAATCTCTCAGGAACTCCGGCTAGAGTCTGTTAATTCCCTAAACATGTCTTGAACGAGACTATTAAATTTTATCGATCACATTTATCACTCCAACCATAAATTTCTTTAATTCATTGGCAAAATAAAAAATAATATGTTAAGAATTCACTGCGGAGACCTAAGCTATTCAGTCCTAAACCCTAAAGTTGCGCCAAACGGGACTACGTATGTCACAAAGAACAGAAATGTTATCCAAGAAGTTAAGTTGCACAATCCTGTAAAATGTGTCAAACGGGTACGCATACCAATTACTACACCGATTGCAAATGCATCCACTTTCAAACTAGAGGGATAACCATTGTAGATACTAGACAATCAACCAGTAAGAGGGTCACAACTATGGCGCTAACAATATAGTAGAAAGTCTTTGTTCGGCCTCCTATTCAAACAAAGGGGTCCGTCACAAGTCGATGGTTCTCTCGTTCACAAATTGTAAGAAGTCAGAAGTCGAGAACCATTGGAGAGGAACGAACAGTTCGTGACTACTTTTCCTGGCTTAGCAAACCAGAAATCAATGCCCAATCAGAGAGAAAAGGGTTTCTAGTAAACTGGATTTCGCTTCAGCATTCACCGAATTACAGAAAGAAGTTCTGGATATCTTGAGGAACAAAACGTTAACTATAATAACTCAGAAGAGTCTGAACCAAGTCACCACCAATAGTAAAAGAAGCGAACTAGATCTGAGACTTAACACAGTAGTACAAAACGAGTCCACGTAAATCGACTTGCAGAGAAGTAAAATTACCTGATTATTCTTGAAGCAGGGTTTTAAGGAAACTCGAAAGGTAGCCGAAGTAGCGGAGACAGAGGCCATTGGAGCTCTCAAGTGGGCAAACGTGAGGTCACAGGAAAGAGGGGCTAGATAAACAGCGAGCGAGAGAGAGGAGGACTAGTTGTGTACGGGATAGATAGCAAGTGTCGTACTTATAGGGGGGTAAAGGAGAAGGCCAAAGGACATCGGTCTTTAACAGCTGTATTGGGTTCGCGGAATAATATTGTTGTCCCCGTTTGACAAATGCCTGCCATTCGGAGCGCACCGCATCTAACAGGGCCTTTAATAAAAAGCTCCGCCATCGGCAACTTTTATTTTGCCGATGGCGGAGCTTTTTATTAATCCAATCGGTAAAATAAAAGTCCTTTTTCTTTTTTTTTCTACGCGGTAAAATAAAAGTTCATTAGTGAAGAAATGAGCATTACAACATGCTATGTGACAGACTTAGAAAAAAAAAAAAAAAAAAACATGCTATGCGACAGGACTCTCAATGTTCTCTCTCTTCAATGGAATGAGCCACATTAGAGGCATTCACACCCATTCTGAAAAGCCCACTACATTTTCTGTATCCAAAAGTGATGAGTTTACTTGTTTCCAATCAGACGGCGTCGTCTGGTAAGCAGTCCAAATTTTCTTCCCGGTTCGACTGATCCAAGGGTATTTTGTATGCCAATGGTGTTTCTTTCCTTGTTCACCATATCATATCTTCAGTGCTCATTATCCATTACCAAACACTTCAATGGGTCCAGTCCAGTTCTTCCCAAACTGCATGTATCGCTTTCAGAATATCCTGGATCAAGAATAAATGACAGTTTACTCTGCTTTACCTCGTACCCCAATATGAGGTAAAGTACAGGTACCAAGAGTGAGCACAGCACAGCATGGAGTAACTCAAAACTCCTTTAAACTGGTTCTTACCCGAAATTTATTATTATTTCAATAACAAGAATTTTCATGCAGAGAACTGTTTTCTTTGTTTTGCAGACGAGGATAAATAGTGTCAAAAACAATCCTCGCAAACAAATGCCGAACCTCCTTCAAGCTCCCCAATTCCAAAGACTCATAGTCAATCTTTTTCTCCCTTCTGGGGACACATCCCCTTTCCATACCCCTTCTGACACATTCAAAAATCTTGGACACCCTCAGCGACAGTGCCCAGGGGATAAAAACCTGTGAATACGACGAAAAATAAAAAACATCAATGAAATTAGTGTGGGACTTAGAAACAAACAGGGAAGACAGCTGCCTTCAAGTTTTATTGGTGCAGACGAGGAGAACATGTCATTGCATTCGAAATGCCGAAATTTAAAGCTCCCAAATTTAAAGCCAAAAGTATTTCTTTGAAGCAGATGCTCAGCTTGCAGTTCTCTCAGCAGAGTCCGCACACACAAGCTTTTAAGGAATAAAAAATTCAAGACAAGAAAGAGGAATGAGAGACTCGTTCCTATGATCCCATTTATGGGACTTTCCCCTGCCTGTACAGGTTCTTTCCGCTTAGCAGTGGCATAATGAAAGAAAAAGTTTCTTTTTCCACCCACCAAAGCAACCAATAGTAGAGCAAACAAACAGAACATACATAAGTAACATTTTATCCAAAACAGATGCAGCTTGATATCAATAACAGCAAAAATAAGTAATGCACACATAAGCTGGGTCATAAACCCCATGCCTGAGCATCAGGCACCCACCACATCCCACACATTTTGAACAGATCATGGTACTAGTAACAGCGGTGATCAAATGGGATATGACTGTTCTGGAAAATTAAGTTATTATTCCCTGTCTGTTCTAAACAACAGTAAATCTTAACTGAAGTATCAGGCCCTCACCAGATCTGAGCATGGTGCTTGTGGATATTCGGCCATCGCTTGGGCGACATAACTCTGGTCTGTCATCTTGCGTATTACAGCTTTAACAGATTCTGCAAGATCAATAACACGATCCATTACTGCATCATTAAACTCATCTTGAGGTTCCAATAATTCACCAAAGCTTGGTTCATGTGGTTGGGCAATCCTCTTTGCAATTTCCACAGCTTCACACAAAGATCCACTACTGTGGACAGCAAGGCTGAATGCAGCAACAACCACTGGATCACAAGGCTGGTCAACCAGAGCTTTATGAAAAGCTAAGATTGCAATCCTGCATTCATAAGCCCATTATGAGCTTGCAAGTGGTTCGAAATTCCTTGAGCGTACAGATAAACATCATCTTTTTATGTAAAGGAACAGGATAAACTATTGATTAGCCAGAAATAAATTTCTATTCTTAAATCCCCAAATAAGATAAGACTGAATAGCACTCCATGTCAGCTCAATATAACCTTTGTCCTAAATGTACGGGGTTGACTTCATGACTCTTGGTTCACAAGTTTACAACGTCTAGGGCATTATCTTGCAAAAATCAAGCTACAACTCTTCTCAATCTTGCAAGGACAGCCCTATGCTAGGACAAGAAAATGCATGGAAAGGGAGAAATGGAATTGCAAATAAATGAACCAGAAACCGCATTAGAACTCTCTCATGCAACCAGTTACATTCTTCGCTAGATGAAATGACATGACTGACTTTGAATTTCTTAAAAAAAGTTCAGAAATATTAATTGACCTAAGCAGCTGAAAGAGTTCTCACCATAAACTACTATGGCATGGCCGATCAGGTGCCACAAGTTTATCAAGGTTTGAAAACAAATACTGCACAAAATCAAACCAAAAGTCAATCATATTGCAATTTGATTTGTCAGCACAAATGAAAGGAAGGTTGGATAATTGCTTATCCAACATGTGCTGTAAAAAAAAAAACCTGCACTTACTAGAAGCATGTTAGATCTCTCATCACGTCTCCGAAAACCTTGGGATGCAAAATAAGATGCCTGGATGATGCAACTCTTAGGAGATCTTCAGAAGAAAAACGTGATGTAAAAAGTCTTTGCCTAAAGTAATGTTGATGTATGGCAAATAATTCCTCACTTGGATGGGCAGAAGTATCTCTAGAAGTCCAAATCTCCACAATAACCTCAAGGAACCTTCTGCAGACCCAAATGCCAGCATATAATTCATTTCCATGAGGATCCTTCCCTGCAGCAGTTGGAAACAAAGAGAAGATGAGACGGAAGTATCAATACAACCCTGCAACTAAATACCAGAAACTTTAGATACCTTTCCTTATGGTTGGACTAAGGTACCTTATCAAGTCTTAAGACTGAGCTAGATAATTCCCTCACAGAAAGAGCTGTCTCTCTAGTGAAACGAAATCCTAAACGGGATGCAATTCTGACAGCGCGTAAAATACGAGCTGTGGAAGTAGAGAACATAATAAAATGCCAAATTTTAGCTGATAGAAGACAAAGACAGTGCAAATTACTGGTGCTTCAAACTGTGAAGCACACAAACGAAACCCTTAGAATAACAAACATATGCTCACCACAGTCCTCCATAAAGGAATGATTTGCAGGTATCACAGTGCGCACCTACAAGTAACATCTAAGCTAAATGAGCAATGCAGGGAGTTCAAGTAAATTAACAAGTTTGACACTTTACCAATCACAAAATATAAGCATCACTTTAGCTTTTCTAATATCTTCCATCCCTCCCATATAGTCATACACTATTTTTGTGTATGGATCAAGCATCAACCTGGAACGGCAAAGAGACAGTGTTAGCAATATATATAACATTAACAGTGGCAATATTACAATGTAGAGAATGGAACCTATATCATTTTCTCTATTATGGTCTGAAATTAAACCCAAACACTTAACCCGTTAATAGTAAAGTCTCGTTGTAAGCAATTCCTCCAGCGCATATAATCACGCCCACTGCAGCCACAAGGTTTGCTGAAATAATTGCTGAACTTCCAACTGGAGTTACTTCCACAGGTGCTAAAACTAGAAACCTGCACCATGATACAACCCAATTACTTTAAGAAGCCACACTATTATTCTGAGTATGACTTAGTTAAGCGGCTTTACAATTTAAAACTTGAGAAAAAACCAAAGCACAAAACTTAGTAGACAAACCTCCACAATGGTATCACAGACATGAACATGGCATATGGGAAATCGCTTCCCCACAATTTCACATTGCATAAATGTTTTCCGTACCTGGAAATAGTTGAGGAGTGAGGACCTTGGTGAACTAGTACCCCAATTGGCATCCCAATTACAGAAAGTATCAAATAAATAACAAATTTTTTGAACTAACGAGTAATGTTCAGAGATAGTCATTTCAACCCGAAAACAATGACATAACACTATGAACCAAATGTTTAGATACAGAAGAATGGTTGATCAATCAGCATATGGATATGGTCAACATGTCTATAAGAGTTGGGAAATTTGAAATAAAAAAATGCATGTCAGAATTTTTTAAACAAGAATATATAGTTTCTTTACTAGTTGTGATTTGCACCAATTAGCTACAGCTAAAATGATATTGAAAGGGCGTCCTTACTTCCAAGTGTCAGAAATTGGGACCCCATGTCAGTTTTCCGCAATGGACGGTACAGTTCAGAACCGAGTCTCTTGCAAAGTACTGATGTTGTTTCTTCTTTCATTAAATAAAAATAAGCATTACCTCGAAAGCTTGATCTCAAAGTTTACAAACTACTGGGTGGCAAAAAAGCAGGGCATCAATTAAATAAGCATAAAAAGCAGTATCTAGTCTCTTTCTTAGAGTTAGTACATAACAATTACAATAGTCAAGAACTGGGAATAGGTACCATAGATGCCCAAAATTTCACTCAACTAAAGCTTAGGATAAGGCATGAACAAAAAGAAAGAAACAGGAGAAAACCTCCTTAAGTTCAGCTGAAGTTATGATATCAAAGTCCTTTGGAGTTCTCTTCAGGATAAGATCTCGTACACAACCACCAACAAGGTAGACCTCATATCCTGCAGGGTTAAGGAAAGGATCAGCCGAAAAAAAATCATGAGACAACAAAGAGTAACATATAACGTGAAATAGAATCATGTGATACATAATTAGTATTTCAGAAATGCTAGAAATTCAAAATTTAAGCGTCAAAGCGTTTAGTATAGCAACGTCTGTTAACTCTGACCCCATGAAACTAGAGAGGCAGTAGAAACATCTTCAATTCAGAATACAGGAGTATTCCTGAAAAACTTGACTTTCACACTTTCAACAAAATATAATATATGGTTCTGCACAGCAATCTTTTCTTCTATCATCTTTCCTTACAGTCTCTCCACATCTACCATTCCATGTGGGTATGCGGTATGATGCAAATGCAATAAAACTGGACCACTAGTTCGAGTTTGCTCAGAGATTCATCAACTGTCATCTATCCACTCAAATTCCCAATGCATAAAAAAGACTTGAAATTTAGCTTAATAGATAAATATGCTTAGATAACCTTTTTTTCTTAGCCCATTTAGTACCATCCGCGCAGGCTTCGATATCATCCATGTCTCAATCCCAAGTTCTTCAGCATTCAACCTCTTCCATTCATATCCCTTGCTATCCCTCCCACCAACTCCTATCACCACACAATTTCAAAGCGGTCAGTTGCAACTTACTGAGCTACAGTATAATAAAACTCTTACCAATTACTACATCAACAATGAAAAAAGAAAAAAGAAAGAGAAGAACCCCGCGAATAAAAAAGCTCACACAGAATTATCACCTGCTCCATGTCTTCTAACTGGTTCGGGAACCGATTGCACTGAAGCAAGAGAACTGCTATATCTCTCCTGCAATAAAAAGAACAAAAACAAATTTGTGGCTTAAGCAGAACATTCAAATTTTTAAAAACATGTGACTTTTGTACTTATCCGCGTCAGTATTTGAGAAACAGTATTAATACATACAATAAACCATCGTTGTTGTTCTTTTACACAAATATGCAAATAGTTAAACTATGGCTCACAGAGGAACAAAAATACAGAAACCTTTCGGATAAAGAGAACTAATGGGCGACGAAGTGTGAAGTGGGACCTCAATACAAGCCCAAGGGCGCCGAACACCATTGATACTCAGTAGGAGGGGATCACCGTGACATTCCGCGAATATTCAAGAGGTTACGTTGTTAAAAATGGACTTCGGAAGCTTCAAACACAAAGAGGCCTCTCTACATTTGCTTCAGAAACGACACAGAGAGGCCTCAGATTGAATGGTTTTCAGGGGATATTTAAGTCTCAGGATAATCGGCTACGACGGCTAGCTTGATGGAGCGGGCTAGAGATATTTTTTTAAGCCCTCTAGTAAAGCCAATTTTAAGGTAGCTGCCGAACATTGGTTTCGGTGGGTCTTATTTTTCTTCAGCAGCAACATTGTGCGGGTCTACGCGAGCACGTTCTCCATCCTCTCACCGAAAAGGCCTAGCAGGCCCTTGTCCAGGGAAAACAACGTTTTCCAGAAAATAAACTATCATACATTTTATATTTTACACATTAAACTAACCATTACACTTACAAATTAACCATTCTTAATGCATTTTATCCTTAATCTATTTTTTATTATCAAATTGAACGAAATATTACAACTTTAGTCTATTTTTTAACCTCTTTTTCTTCTGTTAATCAATTGGAAATTACCAATATTTTGTAAATAGAATTTTTTCTTGCGTGTTCTAAATTGTTAGAGAGTAAGGCTTCGTATATCCCTTGTAGATATTTTATGCAACTTACTAACATTTAATTCTTCTAGCGCTCACACTATCACCTGCTCCATGACTGGTTCGGGAACCGATGCACTCTGCTATACTGCAATACAAATTAGAACATTCAAATTTTTAAAAACATGTGACTTTTGTACTTATCCGCGTCAGTATTTGAGAAACAGTATTAATACATACAATAAACCATCGTTGTTGTTCTTTTACACAAATATGCAAATAGTTAAACTATGGCTCACAGAGGAACAAAAATACAGAAACCTTTCGGATAAAGAGAACTAATGGGCGACGAAGTGTGAAGTGGGACCTCAATACAAGCCCAAGGGCGCCGAACACCATTGATACTCAGTGGGAGGGGATCACCGTGACATTCCGCGAATATTCAAGAGGTTACGTTGTTAAAAATGGACTTCGGAAGCTTCAAACACAAAGAGGCCTCTCAACATTTGCTTCTGAAACGACACAGAGAGGCCTCAGATTGAATGGTTTTCAGGGGATATTTAAGTCTCAGGACAATCGGCTACGACGGCTAGCATGATGGAGCGGGCTAGAGATATTTTTTTAAGCCCTCTAGTAAAGCCAATTTTAGGGCTTAAGCCGAACATTGGTTTCGGTGGGTCTATTTTTTTGAGCAGCAACATTGTGGGTCTACGAGCACGTTCTCCATCCTCCACCGAAAAGGCCTACAAGCAGGCCCTTCTCCAGGGAAAACAACGTTTTCCAGAAAATAAACTATCATACATTTTATATTTTACACATTAAACTAACCTTTACACTTACAAATTAACCATTCTTAATGCATTTTATCCTTAATCTATTTTTTATTATCAAATTGAACGAAATATTACACCTTTAGTCTATTTTTTAACCTCTTTTTCTTCTGTTAATCAATTGGAAATTAAATATTTTGTAAATAGAATTTTTTCTTCGTGTTCTTTGTTGAGAGTAAGTATATCCCTTGTAGATATTATAACATAACATTTAATTCTTCTAGCGCCGCATATGACTGGCAAATCTCTCATACTGGATTAGAGTACGAAGAATGATCATCCTCTTAGTTCATTGCAACAAAGCTTGCTTAGAGGAAAGAGAGACTCTGGTTTTTTTCCCGTAACGAGGCGTCGAGGTCTGATAGAGGGAAAAAACAGCGCCCACCGTGGGGCTCGAACCCACGACCACAAGGTTAAGAGCCTTGCGCTCTACCAACTGAGCTAGACGGGCTTACGCTGATATCCTGCATTTATATATTTATTAACTAAGTTAATTTGCTGGCCAGTATTTTTTTTTCCCTTCGCAAACCTCACAAGTAACGAAGATCAGAGCTCAAAACACGAGCTACCTCAACAAATGTTCAGGAAGACATTCAGGAGTAATAAAACCAAAAGCAGAAAAGGAAAACGCCCACTGGGCTAAGGAGTGAGCGAGACGATTCTGGCTGCGGGGAATCCACCCAAGCGAGCAATTACCATGACTTGCAAAGAACTCCGAAGAGCACAAACCTGATCTGTCAACAAAGGTCCAGATATCATGTCGCCATCCAAGACCATCCCACTAAGGCATTGGCAGTCTGTCTCAAAACAGTATTTCTTCATTACAAAGCGAAAGCATTGATGTACTGCGATTCGGTCTTAGAGAAGTTACATAGAGCTACATTCGATTTAACAGTTTTCTACTGACTACAGGTCGATCGCACAGGAGATAAAGCTATAATTAAGTTGTTGATGCGCCCACTTAACCATTGCATCGCTTATTCGCTTTCATTCCAACCAATCGGCCAACTCCTTCCAGTCAATGCTGGCGGATGGTTCAGGCTCAGAGTTGTCTGGAGTCATTCCACTGTAGAAACCCATGTAGTCGTCGTTAATATTGTTCCTGCTTCCGTTAAAAAATGGCGACCCATACTCGTTCATAGATGGTAAGTTCGCATTCACGGCGTGTTCTGTTGTAGGAACCGGAATTGGTATTTCGATGCCATTCGGAACAGTACCAGCTGTACAGAGACCAGGTCAGTGATGAAGAACTAATTAAGTTTGGGAAAAAGTTGCCACATAATTGAGGATATATAGCACTCAGACTCACATGGTTGGTGATTCCCTGCTAGACCTGAGGGTTCAAGCTGTGGATTGTACGGCTGCACACCACTGTATATGCCCAGGGTACTGTGGTCCTTCATGTCGGTGGTACTGGTTCCATAAGGAGGCGCTAAACCATATCCATCCATGGTGGGTGATTGTTCAATACCATTGCCATCTGTTGTAGGAGGCAGAACTTTATTGTAGCCATATTCCTTTTTAACAGCACGGATGAGCTGAAGACGGATTTCATAGACACCAGGTTAGCCGCGAGAAAAGTAGTTCTTCTATTTTGGGCGCAAGTGGAAAATCAAACTAATGAAGAACACGTAAAGGACAACACGATCTCATAGTTTTTCTTGGCAAGTGAAAAGCGAACTTCGGAAGCAATGGCTACAACAAAAAGGAGGCACTTACATATTTTCCTGTCCGATAATCTTTGAACACCTGAATGGAGTCTCCAGCAACTAATTTACGTTGCTTGACGAAGTTCTCTTTGAGATATCAATCAATTAGAATTAGTCGCTCCCAATTTGTTAACAAAAAAAAAAGGTAGAATTAGTCTCACACTTGTGTTTTCAAATAAGTACATGCGACTGCTCTTAATGTTCACCCAGAACCTGCGAAAAAAAGATGGAAACTTCGCATAAAGCACCGATCATTCAACTAATTAAAAGAGAGACAAGAAGATCACAATGCTATTATTCGAACCTGAAACTGAATGTCCAAAGTTGCTGCAGGTGGTCCAGATCACTCAGGTCGATGTATAGACTTTTTCTGTCCCCCAGGATAGGAAGATACATTTCAGCTTCGCTCTGAGAGAATAAGAGGCAGAACAAGATCATCGAAGAGAATATATAGTCAAATCAGGTGACATCATCTTCATAACATACGTACTGCGAGTACTAATTTGATCCGCCACTCGATCGAGAAGATTTGAGATGAGACCCAAGGGTGCCGTTATGACGTTGGAGATTTCATGACCTGGTCATGACACACTTGGGTCGAAGCAACGTCGCAGAGGGAGGACCAATGATTTCCCAAAAATGGGTTCTTAGCGGCTGCTCAACTTTCATTGGATCATGTTTATTTTGAGGGGGATTCCATGATTGTCATGGACGCTGTTACCGTGACATTTATGATTGTCCCTGGAGGTTTGAACCTCTCATTTATCGGATTAAGGATAGGTTGACGGATCACCAGTTCTTTTCGTGTTCTTTTGTCCCTAGAAGTGCAAATCGAGTTGCACATTGTCTTGCCCATTGGGCTGCTACTTCCTCCAGGGAAGGTAGCTTTCCCGTATTCTGTGGGCATCCTTAGGTTCCCTTGGGTTTATGAAGGTTTTGAACCTCCTTCAGAGGCCTTTGTTGTACATTTACGTTTTTTTATTATATTAATATAATATAGTCGTATTTGAAAAAAAAAAAATTACCTTGGGAAGAACTATGCGTCCAGATTGATCCACATCGCTTCTCTGTAACTTCTTCTCGAAGAGAAACTTCAGCTCTGATTCGTCCATAATTTCCTGAAAGACAAACTCTAGATAATTTCAGCTAGCAAAAGTACACCTCTGAGAAGACAGATCATAGATGTTATGTAAAGTATAGAAAGCAACCAACCATCTTAAAACCATTACCCGATTACCTCTGTCCGATGATCAGCTGACTACAGTCAGTATCATCATCCTCATGATCATGATCCCAGCGTACATAATTAATCGAAGTGGTCGCAGATCTTCGATATTTTTTCACTCTTCAGCGATCTCAAGCATCTGTATATGCCCAGGGTATCATGTCGGTGGTACATGCCATGGTGGGTGATTGATTGCCATCTGTTGTAGGAGGCAGATTGTAGTGATGAGCTGAAGACGGATTTCATCCAGGTTAGTAGTTCTTCTACAAGTGGAAAATCAAACTAATGTGGTTTTTTTGGGTCCGTTTCTCTCTAAATTAAGTTCTCTTTGAGCAAGTGACAAATCCAAATAAGATACATGTTTTGGAAACTTCGCATGATTTCACAATGCTTTATTCGAACCTACTCCAAACAAGAAATTAGACTCTGTCCCCCGAGCTTCGCTCTGAGAGAATGATCATCGAAGAGAATATATAGTCAAATCAGGTGATAACATACGTACTGCGAGAATTTGAACTCGATCGAGAAGATTTGAGATGAGACCCAAGGGTGCCGTTATGACGTTGGAGATTTCATGACCTGGTCATGACACACTTGGGTCGAAGCAACGTCGCAGAGGGAGGACCAATGATTTCCCAAAAATGGGTTCTTAGCGGCTGCTCAACTTTCATTGGATCATGTTTATTTTGAGGGGGATTCCATGATTGTCATGGACGCTGTTACCGTGACTGATTGTCCCTGGAGGTTTGTCGGATTAAGGATAGGTTGACGGATCACCAGTTCTTTTCGTGTTCTTTTGGAAGTGCAAATGAGTTGCACATTGTCTTGCCCATTGGGCTGCTACTTCCTCCAGCTTTCCCGTATTCTGTGGGCATCCTTAGGTTCCCTTGGGTTTATGAAGGTTTTGAACCTCCTTCAGAGGCCTTTGTTGTACATTTACGTTTTTTTATTATATTAATATAATATAGTCGTATTTGAAAAAAAAAAAATTACCTTGGGAAGAACTATGCGTCCAGATTGATCCACATCGCTTCTCTGTAACTTCTTCTCGAAGAGAAACTTCAGCTCTGATTCGTCCATAATTTCCTGAAAGACAAACGGACACAAATCGAGAAACAAATTAAAGAATATTTTGAAGGTATAGAAAAACCAAGCAGAAACTAAAACAATTACCCAATTACCTCTGTCAGATGATCAGCTGAAAACTACAGTATAGTACTTGATTATCATCCTCATTACCTTGATCCCTAGCGTACATAATTAATAACCAAAAGTGGAATTATATAGAGTGTTCTGATTGATATCAAATTTCAAAGGGGCTCCTGATCATAGCTTCCACATCTTATAGAAACAAGGCCGTTATATTTCCTGGATGTCAAATATCCAGTAATTCTTGTCGGGTTTTTTTGGGCGATTTTAATCCAAAATTAATTTGCAAGTCTACAAATCCAAATTCTAGCAGTTTGGCGCTGTCCACATGTTTAAATACGAAAAAAATTACTTGTGTGAAAAATATTTCTAAATAAATGATCAATACGAAAATGACAAAGCAGTAATTATTATTAATGATGCATACATAGGACTTCACATATTAATTGGTCGGACTATGTCTTGTCGTAAACTGTCGGAAAAACATATTCATTGATTGACACGGGATTTACGATCATTGGTGAACAAGTTCATTGCATGACTCTGAATGGGAATAGTTTTTTTTTATTGGTTGCTAATTAATCCACGATAGATTTGAGATTTGGAAGGGAACATGGTCCACCAACTCAGTTGGGAGATGTTTGGGAACTTAAATATCAAATGGAGAATCTTTTTATTAGAAGATTTATTAAAGTCCTACATTGCTAAAACAATATGGGCTATTGTAATCAAAGACTTATAAATAAGTATCTCTGTAATCTCTCATATACATTAGTGAGTACACCAATCTTCTCAATTGGGCCTTTTCATAGTAGATGTAGGTCTATAAACCAAACTACTTAAATTTTGTGTCTCACTACTCTCTTCTCTCTCTCCCTTAGTTTAAATATTTTCTTTTATTTTATTCTTAACACTTTTCAATCTAAACCCAACATAAGAAAATTGTAAAAATGGATAAATTGTTTTTTCTTCCTAATTCAAATCCCTCTTTGACAATTAAGTAGGATCTGGCATATATACAAGAGTATGCATAATATCCCTAGACAAATTAACAGACTCTCAATTTAGATCTACTATTTGGCTGGAGATTTAACAATTACAAGTGAATTCCCTTTCAGCCATAAAACAAATATGGATTAATTAGACAACAAAAAGTGGGTGAAAACCACAATTAAAGTTCTTTGCTTACTAAGGCAATTAAGTTATCCAAGGTCGATGTAATCAATTTGACCTTCAAACAACGTTAACAACAACAATATATAATTTGCATGCTTCAAAAAAAGCCTTAGAAGAAAATAGGATGATTTGCAATTTATAGATGGTAATCACATAATATATGTCAAATCTCTTTTAGCAAATCGTGATTTGAACCGATTAATATTAGACTGACTTAAAAAAAGACTGATAGGCAAAAAAGAAAGAAGAAAGGCTGTGGAAAGGGGAAAAACACCCTAAACTTTCCATGGAGTACAAGAGAATCGAGGAGGAGGTTGAACACAGAAAATATTGTGTAAAACAAGAAAGTCAAAAAAAAAAAAAAGGGAAAGAAACGAAAAAGAAAAGGCTGAGAAAACAAAGTTGTAAAACGTATCAATTACTGGAGTTCTATTAGATCGCCGCTGAGATCTGTTGAAGCTCTTTGATATGTATATTAATATAGCCTCTAAGGTTAAGACAAGACAAGCAAAGTTAGAAAGCTGAAGCAGTTATGCAAAGCATCATAGGAAAGAAGACTTACACCGAGCTCTGGCGCCGGAGGTGGCAGGATCGATATACGTGGCTGACGGCCGGGCTGGCCAACTGGCTCTCTGAGGATGTGATGCCGCAGAAATCTCTTACGGTGTTGCATCCTCCTAGTTGCAGCGAAGCTTGAATTGCTATGGAGTTGATGATAAGAGCCTGGGTTATTCTGAACCAACAGATTATTCTTAGCTGGGTCTCCCTGCAACATTGAAACAGCCTCAGCTCTCGCTTGTTCTACGCCAGCCATTGACATGCGCAAGAAGAAAAAAGCCTAGCTAGCTAGGGAAGCTAGTCTCTTTCCAGGAACGATTAAACTCGCATGCAGCTAGCCTCTTTGACAGTCAGTCCGACCTGTCTTTATGCAGAAGAAGAAAAAGAAGGTCATATACAGATTTGTCTCTTTCTGACGAAAGTAAGTGTGATGGTTAGAAAACTCGTAAAGTGTATCAGAGACTGATGCTCGCAATTAAGAAAGGTGTGGTTTTGGCTTGATGTATGCGGTTGAGCTGGTTTGTTCGTTTCTTCCTGAGGACCTCAAGGTCAGATTTTTTCCACCCCATTCTGACTTCCCCGTCTTCTTTCTTTATATCTATGTGCTTTTTTCTTAAATGGATGCGGAAGAAGAGGAATTAGTGGGAGTTAAAGTGCTTTTGGATTTACATGATATATGAGAGAAGCAAGCTAGAGAGCTGTGAGAGACAGATGGACAGAGTGGTTGAATATCTACTAACGGGTGTCGGAATAGTTTCGCTTTCTTGGACACGATATCAGCGATGGTGGAACTGTGGAAGTGTGGCATGTACCAGAGTGAGAACCCGTCGATCTTGAGGAAGAAGAACAAGACGAAAGAAACCACCGCAAAGTGTTTAAGCAGGCCTAGTTGGTGGCCCATAGAAGATCCTCCAGAGGCCCAATATTTCAATTTCTGGGCCACACCCAGTCAGTTCAGCCCTATTTGACAAGCCCCGGCCCCTTTATTTGGGTAAGTCGTCTAGGTCCATTTTTATGAACCGACTAAATCTGACAACTAAATTCTCGAACTTCAAAGCCGATCCAACGGCGGAGATCACAACTGGTCTGTGTCTCTAGAACTACCAGATCCCTCCGTCTGTACCACTTTACCCTTATCCGACGCACACTTAAACGCACAGTGACAGCGTCTCTCCGTACCCTTCTACACACCCGCTGTAATGGCAGCTGAGCTACAGCCTCCAGAAGCCCTAATTACCGCCGGCCCAGCGACCACGACGGCGGCAACGACGGCAACGGCAACGGCGACTACAGCAACAGAAACAGCGAATGCCCCACCGTTGACTGACAATCCGGGCCAAACTTTAGCCCCAAAGCGGCAACGCCGGCCCAGCGTCCGATTGGGCGAGATCGGGGACCAACGCGCCACGCTCTCCTACGACCCACACGTGCGACGAACCAAACATCACCCATGGAGACTCCCCAAGGACCAGTCCTCGAAGTCCGTGAAGGCTCGGTCCCTGATCAACCTCGTCAACGGCGGCGATTCTCACGATATCCCAGAACCACCGGAAGATAGGAACCCAACCGGGGAGGGTAATCTCGAGTTCGCGAACCGGAAAAAGGCGAAGCGGGGCGCGACGAAGCGGGTCCGATCCAATTGGGTCTCGAGAATAGAAGACGGAGCCGCTGCTGAGGGCGACAGCAGAGAAGACTTTAACCAGAACGAAGGCTTCAGAGATTTCGATCCCGATTCTGACAGTCCGCTGAAGGACCACAGCCCGGTCCACTCGGTCGACAACGTGGCGCTCGATTTATGGCACGGGGTTAGAAGGCAAGGCCGGGCTAGGGTTTCAGAGAGTCGAGAAAACGACGCCGTAGAGTTTGACAACTTCCCGGAGTCCAATTCAAGGGACCGGAGGTATGGGACGGGCGAGGGAGTGAGGTCCTGGCTCATCGAATTGGGGTTAAGCCGGTACGCACCAGTGTTTGAGATACATGAGGTGGACGACGACGTTTTGCCGATGTTGACGCTGGAGGATCTCAAGGATATGGGAATCAATGCGGTTGGGTCTAGGCGGAAAATGTTTGCCGCAATTCAAAAGCTTCGCAAGGGGTTTTCGTGAGTTTTTTGCTTTTATGTTTTGTAGATTGTAGTAGTAATCGTTTGTTGTAAACCCTCGGCCATGGCTGAACTGTTGGATAAAATACATGTCTGAGATGGTTTGAGCTTCGTTTCTGATTTTAACAACAATAATGAGATGGTAGTGTCTAGTATCTTCTTTTCTTCTTTTGACTAATAGTTTTGAAATGGAATGGAACGGCCTTGTATGCTGTTGTACTTGATATTGGTATTAGTCATGCTGCCTACGAGTTACGAATTTGATTAATTGCTGTCGAGGTAGGGGAAAGAAGATTTCGCTTTCATGAGCTATTCGTTTTACGTTTATATCAAGAAAGAAAGGAACTGAGGAACTACATCTATACTTGGCAATATTTGGAAAGTTGATTGGTGATTGTACATAGCTTCCTTACTAAGTTGTGAGAACATGGCTACGGTGCTATTAGGATAATCTATTTTGTTCTTCCATAATGAGTACAAGTTCTCTTCTTGCCAAGCGCATCATCCTGCCTGAATGCTGGGCGATTCACTCATCCAAGAAATCCATGTTGCAATGTGGATTGCGGTCACTTCCCATTGTCTGCATTAGAATAGTATAAAAATTCTTGACTTGTTAATCCAATGAGGCTATGGAGGCTCCTCTC
>CM025855.1:31661214-31716514 GCA_003952965.2 Morella rubra
TACACAGAATTATCACCTGCTCCATGTCTTCTAACTGGTTCGGGAACCGATTGCACTGAAGCAAGAGAACTGCTATATCTCTCCTGCAATAAAAAGAACAAAAACAAATTTGTGGCTTAAGCAGAACATTCAAATTTTTAAAAACATGTGACTTTTGTACTTATCCGCGTCAGTATTTGAGAAACAGTATTAATACATACAATAAACCATCGTTGTTGTTCTTTTACACAAATATGCAAATAGTTAAACTATGGCTCACAGAGGAACAAAAATACAGAAACCTTTCGGATAAAGAGAACTAATGGGCGACGAAGTGTGAAGTGGGACCTCAATACAAGCCCAAGGGCGCCGAACACCATTGATACTCAGTAGGAGGGGATCACCGTGACATTCCGCGAATATTCAAGAGGTTACGTTGTTAAAAATGGACTTCGGAAGCTTCAAACACAAAGAGGCCTCTCAACATTTGCTTCTGAAACGACACAGAGAGGCCTCAGATTGAATGGTTTTCAGGGGATATTTAAGTCTCAGGACAATCGGCTACGACGGCTAGCATGATGGAGCGGGCTAGAGATATTTTTTTAAGCCCTCTAGTAAAGCCAATTTTAGGGCTTAAGCCGAACATTGGTTTCGGTGGGTCTATTTTTTTGAGCAGCAACATTGTGGGTCTACGAGCACGTTCTCCATCCTCCACCGAAAAGGCCTACAAGCAGGCCCTTCTCCAGGGAAAACAACGTTTTCCAGAAAATAAACTATCATACATTTTATATTTTACACATTAAACTAACCTTTACACTTACAAATTAACCATTCTTAATGCATTTTATCCTTAATCTATTTTTTATTATCAAATTGAACGAAATATTACACCTTTAGTCTATTTTTTAACCTCTTTTTCTTCTGTTAATCAATTGGAAATTAAATATTTTGTAAATAGAATTTTTTCTTCGTGTTCTTTGTTGAGAGTAAGTATATCCCTTGTAGATATTATAACATAACATTTAATTCTTCTAGCGCCGCATATGACTGGCAAATCTCTCATACTGGATTAGAGTACGAAGAATGATCATCCTCTTAGTTCATTGCAACAAAGCTTGCTTAGAGGAAAGAGAGACTCTGGTTTTTTTCCCTGTAACGAGGCGTCGAGGTCTGATAGAGGAAAAAAACAGCGCCCACCGTGGGGCTCGAACCCACGACCACAAGGTTAAGAGCCTTGCGCTCTACCAACTGAGCTAGACGGGCTTACGCTGATATCCTGCATTTATATATTTATTAACTAAGTTAATTTGCTGGCCAGTATTTTTTTTTCCCTTCGCAAACCTCACAAGTAACGAAGATCAGAACTCAAAACACGAGCTACCTCCAACAAATGTTCAGGAAGACATTCAGGAGTAATAAAACCAAAAGCAGAAAAGGAAAACGCCCACTGGGCTAAGGAGTGAGCGAGACGATTCTGGCTGCGGGGAATCCACCCAAGCGAGCAATTACCATGACTTGCAAAGAAACTCCGAAGAGCACAAACCTGATCTGTCAACAAAGGTCCAGATATCATGTCGCCATCCAAGACCATCCCACTAAGGCATTGGCAGTCTGTCTCAAAACAGTATTTCTTCATTACAAAGCGAAAGCATTGATGTACTGCGATTCGGTCTTAGAGAAGTTACATAGAGCTACATTCGATTTAACAGTTTTCTACTGACTACAGGTCGATCGCACAGGAGATAAAGCTATAATTAAGTTGTTGATGCGCCCACTTAACCATTGCATCGCTTATTCGCTTTCATTCCAACCAATCGGCCAACTCCTTCCAGTCAATGCTGGCGGATGGTTCAGGCTCAGAGTTGTCTGGAGTCATTCCACTGTAGAAACCCATGTAGTCGTCGTTAATATTGTTCCTGCTTCCGTTAAAAAATGGCGACCCATACTCGTTCATAGATGGTAAGTTCGCATTCACGGCGTGTTCTGTTGTAGGAACCGGAATTGGTATTTCGATGCCATTCGGAACAGTACCAGCTGTACAGAGACCAGGTCAGTGATGAAGAACTAATTAAGTTTGGGAAAAAGTTGCCACATAATTGAGGATATATAGCACTCAGACTCACATGGTTGGTGATTCCCTGCTAGACCTGAGGGTTCAAGCTGTGGATTGTACGGCTGCACACCACTGTATATGCCCAGGGTACTGTGGTCCTTCATGTCGGTGGTACTGGTTCCATAAGGAGGCGCTAAACCATATCCATCCATGGTGGGTGATTGTTCAATACCATTGCCATCTGTTGTAGGAGGCAGAACTTTATTGTAGCCATATTCCTTTTTAACAGCACGGATGAGCTGAAGACGGATTTCATAGACACCAGGTTAGCCGCGAGAAAAGTAGTTCTTCTATTTTGGGCGCAAGTGGAAAATCAAACTAATGAAGAACACGTAAAGGACAACACGATCTCATAGTTTTTCTTGGCAAGTGAAAAGCGAACTTCGGAAGCAATGGCTACAACAAAAAGGAGGCACTTACATATTTTCCTGTCCGATAATCTTTGAACACCTGAATGGAGTCCATTTACGTTGCTTGACGAAGTTCTCTTTGAGATATCAATCAATTAGAATTAGTCGCTCCCAATTTGTTAACAAAAAAAAAAAGGTAGAATTAGTCTCACACTTGTGTTTTCAAATAAGTACATGCGACTGCTCTTAATGTTCACCCAGAACCTGCGAAAAAAAGATGGAAACTTCGCATAAAGCACCGATCATTCAACTAATTAAAAGAGAGACAAGAAGATCACAATGCTATTATTCGAACCTGAAACTGAATGTCCAAAGTTGCTGCAGGTGGTCCAGATCACTCAGGTCGATGTATAGACTTTTTCTGTCCCCCAGGATAGGAAGATACATTTCAGCTTCGCTCTGAGAGAATAAGAGGCAGAACAAGATCATCGAAGAGAATATATAGTCAAATCAGGTGACATCATCTTCATAACATACGTACTGCGAGTACTAATTTGATCCGCCACTCGATCGAGAAGATTTGAGATGAGACCCAAGGGTGCCGTTATGACGTTGGAGATTTCATGACCTGGTCATGACACACTTGGGTCGAAGCAACGTCGCAGAGGGAGGACCAATGATTTCCCAAAAATGGGTTCTTAGCGGCTGCTCAACTTTCATTGGATCATGTTTATTTTGAGGGGGATTCCATGATTGTCATGGACGCTGTTACCGTGACATTTCTGATTGTCCCTGGAGGTTTGAACCTCTCATTTATCGGATTAAGGATAGGTTGACGGATCACCAGTTCTTTTCGTGTTCTTTTGTCCCTAGAAGTGCAAATCGAGTTGCACATTGTCTTGCCCATTGGGCTGCTACTTCCTCCAGGGAAGGTAGCTTTCCCGTATTCTGTGGGCATCCTTAGGTTCCCTTGGGTTTATGAAGGTTTTGAACCTCCTTCAGAGGCCTTTGTTGTACATTTACGTTTTTTTATTATATTAATATAATATAGTCGTATTTGAAAAAAAAAAAATTACCTTGGGAAGAACTATGCGTCCAGATTGATCCACATCGCTTCTCTGTAACTTCTTCTCGAAGAGAAACTTCAGCTCTGATTCGTCCATAATTTCCTGAAAGACAAACGGACACAAATCGAGAAACAAATTAAAGAATATTTTGAAGGTATAGAAAAACCAAGCAGAAACTAAAACAATTACCCAATTACCTCTGTCAGATGATCAGCTGAAAACTACAGTATAGTACTTGATTATCATCCTCATTACCTTGATCCCTAGCGTACATAATTAATAACCAAAAGTGGAATTATATAGAGTGTTCTGATTGATATCAAATTTCAAAGGGGCTCCTGATCATAGCTTCCACATCTTATAGAAACAAGGCCGTTATATTTCCTGGATGTCAAATATCCAGTAATTCTTGTCGGGTTTTTTTGGGCGATTTTAATCCAAAATTAATTTGCAAGTCTACAAATCCAAATTCTAGCAGTTTGGCGCTGTCCACATGTTTAAATACGAAAAAAATTACTTGTGTGAAAAATATTTCTAAATAAATGATCAATACGAAAATGACAAAGCAGTAATTATTATTAATGATGCATACATAGGACTTCACATATTAATTGGTCGGACTATGTCTTGTCGTAAACTGTCGGAAAAACATATTCATTGATTGACACGGGATTTACGATCATTGGTGAACAAGTTCATTGCATGACTCTGAATGGGAATAGTTTTTTTTTATTGGTTGCTAATTAATCCACGATAGATTTGAGATTTGGAAGGGAACATGGTCCACCAACTCAGTTGGGAGATGTTTGGGAACTTAAATATCAAATGGAGAATCTTTTTATTAGAAGATTTATTAAAGTCCTACATTGCTAAAACAATATGGGCTATTATAATCAAAGACTTATAAATAAGTATCTCTGTAATCTCTCATATACATTAGTGAGTACACCAATCTTCTCAATTGGGCCTTTTCATAGTAGATGTAGGTCTATAAACCAAAACTACTTAAATTTTGTGTCTCACTACTCTCTTCTCTCTCTCCCTTAGTTTAAATATTTTCTTTTATTTTATTCTTAACACTTTTCAATCTAAACCCAACATAAGAAAATTGTAAAAATGGATAAATTGTTTTTTCTTCCTAATTCAAATCCCTCTTTGACAATTAAGTAGGATCTGGCATATATACAAGAGTATGCATAATATCCCTAGACAAATTAACAGACTCTCAATTTAGATCTACTATTTGGCTGGAGATTTAACAATTACAAGTGAATTCCCTTTCAGCCATAAAACAAATATGGATTAATTAGACAACAAAAAGTGGGTGAAAACCACAATTAAAGTTCTTTGCTTACTAAGGCAATTAAGTTATCCAAGGTCGATGTAATCAATTTGACCTTCAAACAACGTTAACAACAACAATATATAATTTGCATGCTTCAAAAAAAGCCTTAGAAGAAAATAGGATGATTTGCAATTTATAGATGGTAATCACATAATATATGTCAAATCTCTTTTAGCAAATCGTGATTTGAACCGATTAATATTAGACTGACTTAAAAAAAGACTGATAGGCAAAAAAGAAAGAAGAAAGGCTGTGGAAAGGGGAAAAACACCCTAAACTTTCCATGGAGTACAAGAGAATCGAGGAGGAGGTTGAACACAGAAAATATTGTGTAAAACAAGAAAGTCAAAAAAAAAAAAAAAAAAAAAAAGAAACGAAAAAGAAAAGGCTGAGAAAAAAAGTTGTAAAACGTATCAATTACTGGAGTTCTATTAGATCGCCGCTGAGATCTGTTGAAGCTCTTTGATATGTATATTAATATAGCCTCTAAGGTTAAGACAAGACAAGCAAAGTTAGAAAGCTGAAGCAGTTATGCAAAGCATCATAGGAAAGAAAACTTACACCGAGCTCTGGCGCCGGAGGTGGCAGGATCGATATACGTGGCTGACGGCCGGGCTGGCCAACTGGCTCTCTGAGGATGTGATGCCGCAGAAATCTCTTACGGTGTTGCATCCTCCTAGTTGCAGCGAAGCTTGAATTGCTATGGAGTTGATGATAAGAGCCTGGGTTATTCTGAACCAACAGATTATTCTTAGCTGGGTCTCCCTGCAACATTGAAACAGCCTCAGCTCTCGCTTGTTCTACGCCAGCCATTGACATGCGCAAGAAGAAAAAAGCCTAGCTAGCTAGGGAAGCTAGTCTCTTTCCAGGAACGATTAAACTCGCATGCAGCTAGCCTCTTTGACAGTCAGTCCGACCTGTCTTTATGCAGAAGAAGAAAAAGAAGGTCATATACAGATTTGTCTCTTTCTGACGAAAGTAAGTGTGATGGTTAGAAAACTCGTAAAGTGTATCAGAGACTGATGCTCGCAATTAAGAAAGGTGTGGTTTTGGCTTGATGTATGCGGTTGAGCTGGTTTGTTCGTTTCTTCCTGAGGACCTCAAGGTCAGATTTTTTCCACCCCATTCTGACTTCCCCGTCTTCTTTCTTTATATCTATGTGCTTTTTTCTTAAATGGATGCGGAAGAAGAGGAATTAGTGGGAGTTAAAGTGCTTTTGGATTTACATGATATATGAGAGAAGCAAGCTAGAGAGCTGTGAGAGACAGATGGACAGAGTGGTTGAATATCTACTAACGGGTGTCGGAATAGTTTCGCTTTCTTGGACACGATATCAGCGATGGTGGAACTGTGGAAGTGTGGCATGTACCAGAGTGAGAACCCGTCGATCTTGAGGAAGAAGAACAAGACGAAAGAAACCACCGCAAAGTGTTTAAGCAGGCCTAGTTGGTGGCCCATAGAAGATCCTCCAGAGGCCCAATATTTCAATTTCTGGGCCACACCCAGTCAGTTCAGCCCTATTTGACAAGCCCCGGCCCCTTTATTTGGGTAAGTCGTCTAGGTCCATTTTTATGAACCGACTAAATCTGACAACTAAATTCTCGAACTTCAAAGCCGATCCAACGGCGGAGATCACAACTGGTCTGTGTCTCTAGAACTACCAGATCCCTCCGTCTGTACCACTTTACCCTTATCCGACGCACACTTAAACGCACAGTGACAGCGTCTCTCCGTACCCTTCTACACACCCGCTGTAATGGCAGCTGAGCTACAGCCTCCAGAAGCCCTAATTACCGCCGGCCCAGCGACCACGACGGCGGCAACGACGGCAACGGCAACGGCGACTACAGCAACAGAAACAGCGAATGCCCCACCGTTGACTGACAATCCGGGCCAAACTTTAGCCCCAAAGCGGCAACGCCGGCCCAGCGTCCGATTGGGCGAGATCGGGGACCAACGCGCCACGCTCTCCTACGACCCACACGTGCGACGAACCAAACATCACCCATGGAGACTCCCCAAGGACCAGTCCTCGAAGTCCGTGAAGGCTCGGTCCCTGATCAACCTCGTCAACGGCGGCGATTCTCACGATATCCCAGAACCACCGGAAGATAGGAACCCAACCGGGGAGGGTAATCTCGAGTTCGCGAACCGGAAAAAGGCGAAGCGGGGCGCGACGAAGCGGGTCCGATCCAATTGGGTCTCGAGAATAGAAGACGGAGCCGCTGCTGAGGGCGACAGCAGAGAAGACTTTAACCAGAACGAAGGCTTCAGAGATTTCGATCCCGATTCTGACAGTCCGCTGAAGGACCACAGCCCGGTCCACTCGGTCGACAACGTGGCGCTCGATTTATGGCACGGGGTTAGAAGGCAAGGCCGGGCTAGGGTTTCAGAGAGTCGAGAAAACGACGCCGTAGAGTTTGACAACTTCCCGGAGTCCAATTCAAGGGACCGGAGGTATGGGACGGGCGAGGGAGTGAGGTCCTGGCTCATCGAATTGGGGTTAAGCCGGTACGCACCAGTGTTTGAGATACATGAGGTGGACGACGACGTTTTGCCGATGTTGACGCTGGAGGATCTCAAGGATATGGGAATCAATGCGGTTGGGTCTAGGCGGAAAATGTTTGCCGCAATTCAAAAGCTTCGCAAGGGGTTTTCGTGAGTTTTTTGCTTTTATGTTTTGTAGATTGTAGTAGTAATCGTTTGTTGTAAACCCTCGGCCATGGCTGAACTGTTGGATAAAATACATGTCTGAGATGGTTTGAGCTTCGTTTCTGATTTTAACAACAATAATGAGATGGTAGTGTCTAGTATCTTCTTTTCTTCTTTTGACTAATAGTTTTGAAATGGAATGGAACGGCCTTGTATGCTGTTGTACTTGATATTGGTATTAGTCATGCTGCCTACGAGTTACGAATTTGATTAATTGCTGTCGAGGTAGGGGAAAGAAGATTTCGCTTTCATGAGCTATTCGTTTTACGTTTATATCAAGAAAGAAAGGAACTGAGGAACTACATCTATACTTGGCAATATTTGGAAAGTTGATTGGTGATTGTACATAGCTTCCTTACTAAGTTGTGAGAACATGGCTACGGTGCTATTAGGATAATCTATTTTGTTCTTCCATAATGAGTACAAGTTCTCTTCTTGCCAAGCGCATCATCCTGCCTGAATGCTGGGCGATTCACTCATCCAAGAAATCCATGTTGCAATGTGGATTGCGGTCACTTCCCATTGTCTGCATTAGAATAGTATAAAAATTCTTGACTTGTTAATCCAATGAGGCTATGGAGGCTCCTCTCCATACATTGTAGTTCTCTGAGTTTAGCTGAAAGGGAATTCACATTAGGGAACATAAGCATGTTTAAGCAATTTGGTGATCCATTTTTGGAGTACACCACAACCTGCATCTATTGTTTGGCATCAGCAGCTAAAGCTAAAACCAAACTCATTGCATGAGTTTTGTTCAAACTTTTGATCCGGCTACTGGCTAGCCTCACATAATGGTCTCTCTGTCTTCCATACTTGGGTGGCATAAATTCATTAAATTCGTAGAGAATTTGGTTTGACCTCTATCCTAAGGTACAGTTTATGGAAGCAACATTTCATCAGGGATGTGAATCCTACCTTGATGGGGAGCAACATCTGCCGCTGTTGATCCACCTTGGCCTTTTTACAGATGTTTAAATAACACCGTAGAATAATCTAACGGGAAATATGATGAAGTTCTGTAGACATTGATTGCATATACATGATATCTTAGTTAGATGGCCCTCTTTCTTGTTGAAGGAACAACCTTGTACACAAACAAAGTTAAATGGTCCTTCAAAAGAAGGGATGCTAATATCTTTAATCTCTCGATATGTTCTTGCATTGGTTAACTTTTAGTTAGCAGATGGTAATGCCTCCAAAACCCCTCAGTTCTACATGGTATTTCAGGTAATTTTCTTCTATGTGAATTGACTTTACTTTTGCATTTCTCTTGCTTGCCTGTGTTGCTGGATATTGGAGACTTGGCAGCTCACTGGTCCTACGCCTGCTGAACAAAACCTGCTTCTTTTGGGGTTGTCGCAGTTAGCACTGTCGGTACGTAGTATAATTGTGTATTTCTTGATTTATCTGCACTTTAGATCTGATAGTAACGTACAGATTGATTTGTTACTCTATTATCTCAAGCATAGACACGAGACTCCCTTGGTGGTTCAGTTTTTCTGAAATTGGTGGTCTTGTAAAATTCGATAGTTTTGTGTGTCAGGTCTTGAGCCTTTAGTTTGGCGTAAATCTCTCTTTCTTGCATGTGTGAAATGACCAATTTAATAGTTTATCGCCAGATGATGCAGACAAAGAATCTATCCTCTTGGCCATGCCCTCAGAGCTTCGGATTTGGTTGACACTGTAATAATGAAAGGTTAAGGTGGCGGGGAGAGGAACATATAGCTTTGAAGATTGTTCATTCTGTGACTTTCGTGGATCTATTGGGGCTTCATTTACCGTCTCTTTTTAATTTGGGATCCGGGATCGTGTCTGAGAGCAACTTCTTCGTCGTGTTTTGTAAACTTGAGAAATGCAGTAATGTTTGAAGTAATTGCTTCGAGTCTAAAGGGATGTATTGGCTCGGTCGTTTCAGGGAATAGAGGACATGTTAAGATGGACATCCGCTTGCAAGTTATGACAATTGAACCGAGTCTTCTTCGCTTTCCTTTTTGTGATCTTTGGCTAAGTAACGGAACTGAACTTGACAACAACTAACAAGTGGACAACTGAAAACGGTTTGCCGTTTCCAGGTTAAAAACAGTCCGCATTGGTTGGGACTGAAAGCTCTTCCTCATTCGGTTATATGTTAGTTTTTTATTGTTTGATGTTTAAAAAATAGTCCACCGTTTCAGGCTTTTAAGTGCTTATTTTTCCGGAGGTTCTTTATTCAGTTTATCTTGTTAAGATGTCAGCGTGCGACTTGCGAACTTCTTGCCTCTTGGATTGTGTAATCTGAACCCGCTTGCACTTTCCCCAGTAGGCCTCATCATATCTTTCCTGCAGGGGCCTGGTAGGCCTCATTGTCAGGTTGGATCAGGCTCATGCGGATCTGCAACACAAACCTGATTCTCAGCCGAATCTAAATTCGGCCTTCCTTGTTAAATGTGGAGCTCAATCTTTTATCTGAGACCTTCAGTCCAAGTTTGCCAATGGGCTGCTTGGCCATCCACGCTATTTCTCTAACATAGATAGCCCATTCTCGGATCGGTACCGAATTACCAGCCCAATAGATAACATACAATACTTACGCGGATTCCAACTTTTTTGGGCCTGCATCCAAGATGGTACCGTTTTGCTCCCAAGAAGAGAGGACAAATCCACAAAGAACTCCTCCTTTTGGTGTTGGGCCTGGGAGCGTACACAACACTGATTTCCTCCACCCTTCTTTTCTCTCCACCACGCAATGTACCGTTTTTACATAGTTAAACCACAACGCATAGCTTAAGTGTGTGTTTGTGTGTGTTTTTTAGGACTAGCTAGTAACAAAGAAATAAATTCGAAGCCAATTGAGTTTGCCCTTGATTATCCAATTAAAAAAAAATTTTTCCCTGAAATTCACGTAGCACTTTAAAATTTACAGGATAATTATGTGATGGATAATTCATAATTATTGGTTAACATAAGTAGTAAGGTGACATCTGTGTAGTGACTCTAACCAAGAATTACTTTTAAATAAATTGGCATGTCGCAGAGGTTTGCTTACTAGATGGACATCATCTAGAAAGAATATTAATAAACATTATATGCCAACATTCTCAACTATTTGTATATCTTCTAGGATTAAGCTTACAGTACTTTTATTTAATAAATATAATAATTCAAATTAGATACGTATCTATTTGAAAAATACAAGTCAGACATCAAGAAAAATACTAGTACACATTCACTTTATCTTATCAATATGAAGGAACCCAAAAAAAAAAAAGATTTGACATTCTATACGTTGTGAAGCACCGTTGTTAATAACCAAATCATATTTATTAAAATAAGAAGGGACAACTCATGAGAGTAAATAAATTAAAATCTTTATTTTATCAGCTTGTATGCAAGTGCTTTTAATTAGTATTCTGCATCAAGACATTTGGAAAATTAAAGGGAAATTAAAAAAGGAGGGGGGGGGGGGGGGGGACTGCACTGCTCAAATCGGACTGATCGGTTGAACTTGTTAATAGAAATAATAATAATAATAATAATAATAATTAAACATCATGCCCGCAGAGCCAGAAATTACAATTTTACGGGTTATATATATGTTATTGACCCCAGAACCATAAACATCATCTCAGGGTATTCCAAACTATTTTTCTCCGTCAATTAGAGAAGAGACAAAAAAACAAAAAAGTGAATAAAGAAAAATAAATAGCAAAACAAAAAAGATAAAAATAAATAAAAATAAACGAGCGTTGTCATAACTTAAACAATGCATGATACAGCATGGTGGAGCCAATTAAATTATAGGATATATATATATAAATTTTTTTTTCAATCTCAAGCAGTACTCCTACCGTAGTGCAACACCATGACATGATCCGCGGTTGAGGAGTCTGGAAGCAAAGTCACTGCGTCTCTCAGACTCCATATGTTATCTCTTACATGCTGCAACGTCAATAAAGGTAGAAGTTGTTGCCCTCTACATGTTATCTCTATCTGCTTGCCATCCATCAAAATCAAACAAAAACATATAAACACAAATACTTGTCAGGCATGAAACAAATTAGAGCAATAATATTAGGATTAAAAGAGCAGCAAGTAAAATGAACCATATTAATGTTCCAAACAAAGAACATCTACGTAGCTAGCTTTAAAAGGATGACAACATCGTTCTCCTAGAGACATATTACAGCGACTTCTCACCATTTGATGGTGATAACAAAGAAATATATAATATAATATAATATGTTGTCGTCGTAAGTTAACTTCGAACCCTAGCTAGCTAGATGGTTATTGGTATCTGTATACTTCCCCAATATCCACATCCCTTACAAAGGGTCCTAAGCATTTCTTTAAGTCACTTGTAAGTAAGGCCATATAACAACGGAAACCAAAAGTTTTCTACGAAAGAGAAGAAGAAGAAAAAATCATTAATATTTAAATAAGAAGGAAAAAAAAAGAAGTAATTGAGCTACAAAAGATGAGTTGTTTTCTCCTTCTCTTAAAAATAAATAAATAAATTGAATTTTACTGATGTTTTTGAAATAAAAAATATTTAAGTTGGGTAGTGAAGTCATGCTTCGTCACTACCTTACGTCTTCCCCATGCTATGCCCCATATAAATCTTTGTTACGTCTACTTTAACCATAAAATTCCTCCCATCCAACTTTTCTGCTTTACTCCCAAGATTCCTCGAAAATACTTCGGTCAGCGGGTAGCGAAGGCCTGGCCATCCACCGGTGAAAGCTGCCCGCCCATCCCCACGATCTCGAAACTGCCCGATTTTAATCATTGAAAGGGACCCACGCAGACTTTGCTCGTAAGGCAAAATCATTCTCCCTTAGACTTTTTAGTATAATATATATACCAAGCGATTCCCATAATCGAGCCAAGCAATGACATACAGCCAAATAAGATAGATTATAAAAGCAATACGTATAATGGATCCAAAAAGCACGGCGAGGAATAGGCACAATTATTATATTCCAAAGGCGCTCCAAGTGCTAACTAGGAAGATAGATATATATACCAAATTCACATCGTCATCGTCATGCACGTCTCTTTCACGTTGCTTCAGAGAAACCCTTGCGAGCGAGAAGGTCAATATTCCTTCATGAACAACCATATTTCGATTCTCATTCGTCGATCCATATAATATCTGCCAAGAACTTAGCTTAAGACCTGGCAAAACCCCTTAGTTTTTAAAGAGGTCGCTGTTTGTACCTAGCTCAGACAGATTATCATTTTGTTTTTTAATTGTGCATGCATCCCATTCACCAAAAAGATACTGGATATTTCGTTTTCATGGCTCTTATCTGTCTTCCATGCGTTTAAATTTTCTTTTTGTTCTGTTTTCAACAACTTGCAATGATTCTGTTGCAGATTTCTCCTTCATGCATTGCTTTCCTCCAACGTAAAAAGAAAAGATTATATATATAAATATATGTGCGGTTTTCTTTTGGGTTAAAGTATTGTTTCTTCTCTCTCTAGCTAATTTCCTAATGGCTGCTTCTGGACGGGATGAATCATGATGATGATGGCTCTTTTAAATTCCATGGGAGTGCACCACTCAAGTTTTGATGTGCCCTTTTGATCAAGCACCAACGATCGATGGGAAAAGAGGGCAAGTTACAAAGGTCCTACAGCTAGCTGTGTCGGAAAGCTGAGTCGAAAGAGGCGAAAGCATGACGAAAGGGAACGATAGTAGCTAGGCATGCAGCAGATGGGCGTTGAGAGCGACAGGGTCCACACGTGTGATTTTCAGGGCCCTACGATATGATTTGGATATGCTAGCATCAACCTCTTTTTCTATGTAAAACGAGTGTCAACTAGAGGCCAAGATAATCCAGCTTGAAGATGTTTTACATCTTAAAGTCAATGAGCTCTTTATAATATCACAAAAAGTAGGGCTTTCCCAAGCCCTTGAAGATAACTTTTCACTTTCCCTCATTGATTGTTTTCCTAGACTCCCATTCATCCCCTTGTAAAGAAAAGAATCTACGTGTAATTCTGATCACTTATTGAGGCCGCTAATCAATAATCTAAAGATATAATATAAATATATAAGTTTTCTTCTTCTTCTTTTTCGTGCTTTTGGTTCTCTGGCTAGGTATATCATGTGAATCTAGTATGAACATAATGAAGCCAACAATCTTCACTCAGGGAATCAAATCATCCGAAGATTAGAAAGAGAGAAAGCGAAGTCCTAAATTTACGCTAACACTGGGGAATAAAAGTAATTTGGCCCTCGTCTTTCACACTCACTTTGAAACCTAATCATTGGGTATTCAGTTGCATGCCATGTGTGGAAGGAGAGGGTTGGCGTTCTGGGCGGCATAAGATATATGGTGTCTATATAAAAGGTGCTGATATCTTCTGAGAGGTGGATCTAAACCATGAAGAATTTGCCCATCTATAGCAAAAGTTGACCTTAATATCAAAACTAATGATGGAATATACACAAAAGCAATGAGAATGTTGGGTGTCTCACACATTCTACATGATTGCAATAAATTATGCAGTACATGAGTGTCTTCTGATTAGTTTTATATATATATATATATGGTACGAATATTATTAGACTATATTACTTTTAAGTCGCAGCTCATACAGAGAGAGAGAGAGAGAGAGAGTTTTGTTTCATGGCTGTTGCATTAGCTGTTTTAATTAGGAAATAAAATCACAGATAAAATAATAAACTGTCTTAATCTCAGCGACTTGCTTCATGGCATGAAGTGCAAGGAAACAACAGAAGGATATGCATCCAAATCATGGTATATATTAGGGTTGACCAAAATACCAGCCTATATGGAAATTTTGGTTATATTTAATAAAACCGAATGCTGAGGATGTCATACATATTCCTACAAAATATAATCCATTTATATATAATAGATGTCATGTAGCCAATTACGAACACGTATACAAACGTTATAATTATTTGTATCAATCCAACATGGTTCGGTCGAGGCCGGGGGAGAATATTCTAGTACTAACAATACTACTTGGTTTTATATATACTCTTAATAATGTGCAGTACGTCTTATTCTACATTAAATTTTTGCTCTATCTATGTTAGTCATGTAGTGAAAGAAACGACAAGACTACGCGCGTCTAGTTTGTTTATGCAAGTAATTAATTAAGGATGCTCGGCCTTTATAATTTGCTGCTGTCCTTATCGCTTTCCAATTCTCAGTTTGCTAGACGTACTAATTAAGTACTCTCTCTTTGTTGTTTTTTTTCCCCCTATTAAAGCCTATATATATAACTTCCCCAATCACGTCTTCATGTATATACTAGCTAGACAAATTAAAAACAGCCCCATAATTATACAAATTATATATTATATATATATATAATTCTTTGACGGTTAAGATAACCTGAATTTTTAAATGGGCTATTAGAATCAGTACCAAAACGATCGATGAGTACTCTAGACGTGAGGAAAAATTCTACTCTATCTATAGTGATGCTATCAAAAGCGAGCCTGCCAAACAGGTAATTGGGTAATCTTATTTAATTCCCAGATAAATGCATAGTAAATATATATCCTATATTTCTATGCTTCTCCGTGCATATATAGTATATATATATATATATATATATATATATATATATAATTATCTAATTAGCATATATACCTAGAAGGTACGTATATATGTCTACCAATGAATTAAATGGCAAAAGAATCAAACGTACAGCTAGCACAGCGAAGAAAGCAAATATATGCATTATTCTTAAAAAAATGTATAACCAAGCACGCATGCATTATTATAAAAAATGTGCCCAACACATAAATAATGTATTTCGAGCCGGTTAGAAGTTTCATAGATTTAAGTTGAACTTTTATTTTATTATCTTAAATTTAGGAATTACGAAAACTCTGAATTATATAATAGATGACATCTTCAAGAGTACTAATAACGCTGCATCCTTTTTATCTTGATCAGCACTGGTATGAAATTGATATTATATACTAGAAGATATTTCCTTAATACTCGAAAATATTCATTAAAAGTGTAGGATATCTATTTCACGCAAACAGTTAACTAATATCATACTTCTACTTATTCACTAAAAGAGTGGGATTTTACAAATATTATTGCATTACCTATATATATGTTAAGGTTTATTATACGACGTAATGCACCCAAGTCAGATTTTGACATGGAGTACGGTTTGAATTTATTTTTTTTCTGTGGCAATTTTTAACAAATATAGCAAATTTTGTGGGTTATTCCTCAACCTGTATCTTAATTACAAGTTAATCTCAAGTTCTAAACTATCATTTTTCTACTTAATTTCGACCGGAAAATGAGTGTGTTTTAATTCTTGAATGCAATGGGCAACACATGATCTGATCGTATAGCTAGCTAGCTGTCCCCAAGACACTAAAAGTTCTTCATCGTGGAAAATGATCTCCAGTAACATAATAATTCAATGGTCGTGTGTATTAGGTTGATAATGATCAAGCAGTACTGATCATATAAAAGGGACTTAGTGGTATTCGATGGTGGAGTGTGCATGAAGCATTTATTATAAAGTGGCGGGACATAACAATATGAATCTAGTCATGAACAAACTACATGGATCACTTTATACCATGTAAAATCGTTCACACTTCTTATGGTATAGGGCTACATTTTGGATAATAATTGCTGTATAATGAATTGAATCTATAATGATGTACGTAGTACTACTTTCGCATATATCATTAAACTAAACCCAGTAAAAAAATCTTGTACGACCTGAAAAAAATAAGTGTATATATATATATAACACTTATATTGTGCAACTTCTATACAATTAAAGCTTGTATAGAATGTAATCACTTCTATAACTCGGATTGGCGAAAACATGCAACGGGATTTAGCTTAAGTTAATGAGAACCTTTTACCTAAAAGGGTTCAGTGTATTCAACTCACAATACAATTACTGCATTATTCACTATGCAAATGAAACTAGCTAATTATAATTTGCTTCTTATCTACTAGAAAGTCTGTCCACAACGTATAATTAGATTTAGGGTATTCCTTAGGACCTCAATTTCTCTCACAGTACATTCAGCTCAAATACAGAAGATAAGCCCTAAAATTGGCCATTATGAACGATAATGCAACCAAAACGGTTCTAGTCACACTAATCCTAGCTAGCTAGTTTAAAATACCCATGCTTTCCAATGTTATGACTTTCCTAATTCAAATTGAGGATACTATTAACGCTGCTTAAGTACTGATGACTAGTCACTAGTCTAACCTCTGTCATATATACGAACTCGAAATGTGCTCTAGTTTGAAAACTACACCACTTAAAACTATTCCATGATCTTCCTCTCATATGCCAATTACTCGATCGCATAGTGTAGAATTCCAGTGCTACTGGTTAACGAGGCTTTAATGCTTATCCAAAGTCATTCCTAGTATAAAGTGTGCCCTCGGTACATCTATTTAGTTGCTAGGAGCTCCACTATATGTTCTAGCAAGCCAGTTTCCCTACTGCCTCCCGGAGTTTCTATATACGTCTTTATAGATATAGTAATGTGTATATGTATACAGACACACAAGCATTTTCGAAGTTTTGGTTGACGTTTCTCCGCTTTTCCTATGGAGGTATATATTGCCAGATCACTGAAACGTCATTTTCGTTCATCTTTAATAGTCTTCCACAGTAAACCCATTTACACGAGAAAGAGTATCATGAGCCTCTTCCATATATGCATGTTAGGCCTTGTGGAAAGCGGGTGGTAGGCAGTTTTCTGAATTATATGCGCATTTCTCCACTTAGTTAAACTTCACCCATAAATCCAATACCACCAAAATATCCACGACTAACTAATTAAACCACAAACCTTAAGACCTATTTGGAAACGGTGATCATTTCCTTAGTTAGAGAAGTTCTCGTTCAAGCCATATTTTGCAACATTAGATTCTGAGTCGGAAAGCTAATAATCCAAAAGGAGAAGATGGCTACCTAGAAATATACGTCCCACCTAAATATGATTTTAACAGAAGAAATATAGAAATACTTAGTTCTGCTGTTTCTATCATGTCTGTAACACCAACTGTGTCTGTTTCCCTGTAATTATATTACTCGATAAAATCGTAGGTTGGTTTCGTCTTCTCGGGTTTTTTTTTCCCTACGCACCCATGTCTTGTCATTAAACTCATGACTGAGATATGCGAAATAAAAGGACTAAGAACTTCATGGAACCAATCAACTGTGCATATAAGTACTTCTAGTTAAAAGAAGTTGCATTAAAGTTTTTAAATACCTCGGATTCGCTATCCAGTCGCAGCTTATTGACCAAATATTTCAGTAACAATCGAACTGTCATCCTTCCATCTCTGGAGATTTGAAACCAAAACAAGAAACGAGAGAGATGGGGAGTTTAGTTTTTTGTATTCAAAAGAAGTCTGTACAAGAAAGAAAAAAAATCAAACACGGAGAAGATAAGTCAAAGAGGATAGAAATATTACTTGATTCTGAGGTAGCTCTTTGGTATCTGAGGCAAAAATGGTTCTTTTGTTCTGCATTAAGAAACCAAGTGAAAAATCTGTTACCAAGCGAACTACATATGTTCTCCAAGGTCCAAATATAGGATAAATAAACCAAAGGAGAAAAAGAGAAAGAGAAGAATTAACGGTGCCGATCTTAATTTCCCTAGTATTTGTTACCGGCTCTCTCTTCAGCTTATATATGCACTTAACTGATTTTGGGAAGCTTGTAACATAAACCAAATGCCAGAATGGGGCCTCCGTGGAGGGTCAATAACTCTGAAGTCTAAGCTCGGTCCGGCAACATCAATTCCAGAGTGAAGCTGAAAGGGCCGTGCAAAATACGACCCGAATGGCACCAACGAAGACGAAGATGATGGTGTGGTAGAGGTAGAAGCGATCCCTATATTATGCCGGATTGGCCTAAACGCCCAGTTAATCTCTTGATGAGGGAAGTTCGAGCTACTTGCCGGATGCTGTAAAAACAAGGATGCATTAAAACTAGTGGCACTTGAGAAATTTGTAACCTCGCGAGGAGCTCTAAATTCAGGAACATGGAAGATAGGCGCTAGCGTCCTCGCTTCTTGTGAACTACCGCCACCTGGTAAAAGATCAAGCTCGATCAATCCGGAACCTCTTCTGGCCGTTGGCTCTGCCTGATCATGCTTGTTGTTATGGCTGGCCGCGTTACCGCCTATACTTAATTGTAGCCACCCTTCATCCCTATCTTCTTGAATATCCTTTGAGCTTGACCCCGCTTCGTTAAGACTGTTAGTTCTTGAATCGTCTTCAGCCATCTGAGCAACCACTAGATCAGAGCCTAAGCAAGATTCACTACCATATTCATACCCTTCTACGCGGCTCATAAGACCAAATTTTTCTCTATAACTACCACCACAACCAGCATAACCTCCGGAAAGATGACGTTGTTGTTCTTTAGAGAGGTTTGGAGCAGGAACCATGGTCATATCCGACAACCTGGAATCGGGAACCGCCAGTTTCGGTGATTATCCTCCTTGTTGAGCTTGTATTTGATCTCAGGGCAAGCCATGGATTGAAGATGCTGGGATATGGGCTTTATATTGGGAAGAGGGATCTGTTGGAGCCATGAGAATGTTTTGGGATTGTGGAATAAAAAAAGAGCGAGAAACCCATTAACCAGATAAGGGTTTTTGTTTGCTGTTTCATCGTAGGGGTATCAGAGGACAACGAGGAGAATAAACCTTACAAATCTCACTTTCCATTAATTCTCTTTGTTTGGAAGCTTGTGGAGATGAAATAGTTACAGGAGAATGAGAGAGAGAGAGAGAGATGGTGGTCAGTCAGTTAGATTGAAAATTTATTATTCTTAAGGAAGTCGAACAGTAATATTTTTATTTTGACTTCAATATTATTAAGACGAAATGTAAGTTCCACCTGTTTTCTACAGGGGAATATCGGGGGGGTCCTCCAGCTAACAACTTTAGGGCAAGTTTCAAGGACAAAATGACTAGAAAGGCTCTTTCTTTTTGGAATATCACAAAAAGGTCCTTTTTAGCCCTAATATGGGTAGAGGAAAAGCTAATCTTTATCTACAGTTCGCATGTATATATTATTATTATTATATATAAATCCAAAACAAAACAAAAAAGAAAAGACGTCCCTCTAACTAATTAGTTGGGCCATTTATCTCCATTAATTAGCTTGAAAAAAAACATAAGTTTTCTGGGTACTTTCCCTTTAGGGGTTACATGGATCATATATTAGTTATATAAAGTTAAGTACATTTTCATCATATTAATTAGCATTTTGAAACATGCATATGTCCGTAATCCATAGTGTTAGACTTTCGTCTGGAGAAATTTTTTAAGTAAATTATCAGGCTTACTTGTGAACAGCTAATCAATTAGGACATATAGAAAATGGGAGATCTCTCATTGTATATGGTTATTATTGCTTCATCAAAGTTCCATGTGTGGCATAGGATGGGTGCTTTGCATTGCGCAGATACATCCTATAGTAACTAATATTGTTTATCGTTTTCAACGAGATGCTTTCTGAATAGAAAAGTAGTACTTTCGACACTTGCTAATATTCTAATCAAACAGCGGACATTTTGATCAGTTTTGATGCAGCTAATTAAGTTGCTAATGCCTGAAATTGAGAGAAGGGGAGCGCCCCACAGAAGTGGCCAGGCATAATGATATTACCTGTCAAAGATTAAGTTATATATTAACGTATGCAACGGAGCACATTGGACTTATAAGTTATTAAGAGAGCAATTATAAAGAAATAAATAGCTGGGGAGGACTTTGGCATGCATGATGGTGTTTCCCCACAACCCGAGAATCGAAGCACAGCAATGTGGTCTATGTTAGACATTGGTTGCGAAAACCATGTGCCTCCCACCCTCCCTGCACATACTGTACGGCCCATGAATTGTCAATTATCCTCTTTCTTTCTCTATCCCCGCTTCCTCATGTTCTTTTTAGTTTAAACCTCTGTTACGGTGCAAAAGCGTTGGATGAAACTTTAAAGAAGTGGTTTTTTAATTGAGCAATGGTGGCTGTTCTTGGCTGCCTCTCTTCCTGAAAAGCTGACCATTTTCTTTCCAGCCCATCAAACATGGTCTCTCTCTCTCTCATGCACCTTTGTTCGGAGAAAGAAAAAAAAAACAGGGACTTTTTCAAAGACGGGTCAATCAACGAATTCTCTAACCGAAACTACGGCATCCAATAAGCACGCATGAAGAGCCATCTAGGAGAAATTTTAATTTGAGCCCCTCAGTTTTTTGATAGATGGGTCACTACTAAAAGTGATAAGACAATTCTACCCCTTCATTATTTGGCAATGAAGTTTGCTTCAACTTTCAGAATTGATCTTCCTTTGATGGCAATGCAATATTTTGAGTCCATTTCTATATATATAGACAGTTGTCCCGACAAAGAAAATGAGAAAAAAAAAATTGCAATGCGCTTCGATCGATATAAAGGTTAAGACTTCGAAGCCTGAAATGAAAGGCGCGGCCACTGGTGATGGTGCATGGCATGGAATGACTTAAGCTTGGAATCAAAGCACGAAAGCAAGGGACCTTGATGGCGATGCCTTTCTACCCAAATGTCACCCTCAAGATTCTAGCTAGGGAGTATAATCTGACGCCGGACCCATTTCTTAGTTCCCGGCCCTCCCTCCTCTTCTCTCTTTTGGGTCTTGTGAATAGATTTTCTTTCTTTTATATATATATATATATATATATATATACTCTTGGGGGTTCCCAAAAGCTTTCCATCATACTCATTCTTTATTTTGCTAATAGAAGTCTGATTAAGAGTATGTACATACTATATAATCGGGCCTTCTAAAGCTTAATTTACATCTCCAAACTGTCGTTTAGGTATAATTTGAGTCCATTTACCTTGAAAGTAGGCCTCAACAGGCCGTCAGTGCAGAATGACCGAACACCCCCCCTATAGACGCAGTGTGGGTATGAAAATGCGGAACGCTAATGGGAATAACATCATAGAAAACAGAAAGGACCACTTTGAGGGAAAAAAGTAAGAAAATACCCGAATTGGGACCCCGAGGAATATACCATGACTGAGTAAATAAAAGGCCCAACCACAACCAGCCAAACAACAAATATGATGATGAACTTCCGCTAGAAAAGGAATGGAAAAAATATATAAAGCATGTATTGGTGTCTACGTAATAATAATCATGCATGGGATGCTTTCATGACAATTGATAGGAGAGAGATGATTTCATGTTTTAGAGTCCACGGGGTTTGATTTGGTACCGTACTAAGAGGTGGAAGGGGGGGGGGGGGGGTACACCTAATTATAATAGCTTTGTTAATGTGCATGTTCCCATTACAGAAAGTGGGGTTTGTGCTTCTCTTCCCCCACTAAATAGATGGGTGGGCAATGGAAGTTTTAAAAAAGGAATAGGCTTTAATCTCGTCATCATACCATCATCAATGCCATCATCATCACTCCGGTTGCAGGAAAGAGTGCGATCCAGTACACAAGGCCTCTATATTTTTGGATTTTGGGGGAGAGACAGAGAGAGAGGAGCCTGTTTGCATGTGCATGTGGTATAATGAGTGCCTATGTCAGTCCATGCATGTGAGAGTGTGGGGGATAACTCAAAGGGGGGTTTTAAATGTGTTAAAAGCAGAAACCGAAACAGAGAGAGAGAGAGAGAGAGAGAGGGAGGGAGAGACTTTATGCATGGCGTTTGTCAGGTTCGTGAGCACGGCTTACCTTGGGCTCTGGATGCATGTGGATACTAACAATTCAGAGCCCAGTCAAGTGCAGTCAATAGACCTCATTAAAATTTCTGCAATATAATTCTTAAGAACCGGACAAGACCCATCTCCTGGCCAACAGGCCAACAAAAGAACAAAAGCAAAATCATAAAAGAAAATAGATATAGAATAGTTAAAAGGTAATCAATACAACAGACGCTTTTCACAAATCCCACATCACATATTCACACATATATATATGGGTCTTTCTATCGGCAAATGAAGAACTTGTTTGTAATGCTTTATGCTAATGAAGTCCAAAAGGCATGCATCCTGGCTTGCTAATTATAGAATCGCGACGATCACTTTGTACTGAACCACCATACTCCATGGCCTCCGTGGTAACCGACCACATGATTGTCATCCATTCCTTCGTTAGCTTTAAGATCGAAGGATGGAGCTAATTAATAGATGTAAAGAAACTATTGAACTGATGCAGTAGAGAGTTAATTTTTAATGAATCTCCACCCGGCCTCCAGTGCGCCCCCCTTTATATGATCTATACTGTTGGTTTTTTCAATAAACCCGATCTGGATAACTTCATATGAAATGTGTTCATTTGTCTAAGTTGTTTAATATAATTCTCCAATTGAAAATAGATAATCCTAACTTGATCGTACAAAAACTGGCTTCAAGAATTAGATAAGGTCGTTATAAGTAAAGGCCTAGAAAAGTTTTCCTCTCTCTTGAAGTCAAGCCAGCTTTCAAGACACTGTTTCTAACTTTAAATCTATGTCATAGTGTAACAAAGGTACAATGAAGTCTGCCATGTATACTCTCTCTCTTCCCACAAGTTCATCGCACAAACAAAAACACAACACGCTTTCTTTTGCAATCTTGTGATAGAGACTGGTCTTTTGGAGAAAGGTAGGACTAGTTCTGAGGACTATGGTGGTGGAAAATAAAAATTGCGGGACGAGATGCCTTTCGTAGGCTTGTTGGATAGTTTTGTCATGGCCTTCTGCATAGTGGGTTGTGGGGTGATCGCTCCAAAGCGAAAAAGGGGGCCAACTTTCTATAAATTCCTCCTTTTTGGATTAGCACTTGCGTTGCATGTCGCCTTTCGATCCAAGCTGAAAGCTTCTCACGTCTAAAGAATATTCTCCCTATTTCACATTAAAAACAAAGAAAGTGATTCGGGGATCTCTGCCGTTCCCCCTTCCTATATATTAACAAGGGGTCTTTAAAAAACCACGATTAATCAGGAATCTGGCACCACGCGTCACAGCTCTTTCTATAAAGTTGTAAGGTTCTCTTTAGTTTTCACCATAGACTCCATAGTTTGCCAGTTTCAGCAGCAGGCTAGCCAAATGGTAGGTTAGGTACGGGAGGAGAAAATCGACCTAGAAAATTATGAAGTTGGAACTAGCTAGGGTAGATTCCTACGAAAATGACACAGATGAACTTCACTTTTTCTGTTCTGACCCAGAAACAAAGAAAGACCATAAGAAATCTTATCCCATGTTTGCATGTGATCAGAGATCACCTTATTTGGGCCCCCGCTTACGTGGTCATTCAATGGTGCGCGCTCATATATATGTTCATCCAAGTTTGCATGTGGACAAAGGGTTTTTCCTCATTATTGTTTATCTATATATATTTATCCAGTCATGCATAATTATTGCATTTTTTTTTTGTCTTTTTTGTTCCTTGAGAGATTTGATTTGACTTTTAGGAGAGAATAACTAGTAGATAATTAATCGAAAATCCTTAAAATTATTAGGATGTGATTCGTAACCAATAGTACTGCTACCTTTTTTTAATTAATTGAGTTTTGGTTTAAATTGTTTAGTACTTAAATACGTTTTCATAAAACCATAAGCTTAAAAAATTGAATGAATATGAAACCAAATTTAATTTGTATTACTCGATCTGACCCTGATCTGCTTTAAAATGATTGTTTTTGTGTTTTTAAGTGCAATTATAGGATGACTCGTTCTACGTACAGGTTTGTTTTTGCTTAGGAGAAACGCACGGTTTCAGTTCCATAACTCGAGTTAGAGTAGAATAGTGGGTTCATGTACAATTACGGAAGGAGTGACCTGTGAAAAATGTTAAAGAAATTGGTTCAAGCTGGGCATCCCAAGCTATATAGTTAATTCCTTCATCTCTGAGAACAAAGGCACGCTTGATTGATTTGATCAAAGTACACATGCATAGGAAATTACGACTTCCAGAGAACAAAATAGATAAAATTAAAAAAAAAAAAAAAAAAGTAACAGAAGTAAAGCACTCCACCCTTTGCATGTCACCACGCCCCAAATATTCCTTTCTTTTCTATTCCTTTTCTCTTCTTCGCTGCTTCCCACTCACCATCATCACTAAAACCTCATCATTTCGAACTCTTTATTTTTTTGGTCTTTCGTTTTTTTTTTATATCCTCCTTTTTCTTGGCCGGCTCGTTCTTGGAGATAGCTTTCTTTAGACAACCTACCACTTTCTTCCGTTTTATCATTATTTAGATACAACTGTGATTATTAGATTTACTATCAAAAGAGTACTTGCAATTACGCTCAAATTGACTTCGAGGCCACCTTTTGCATTTTCTTTTTCTTCCTTGTCCACTACTCTCTCTCTCTCTCTCTCAGCCAGCTAGGCTGGGATAGATTCAAATGAATAGGACTCAAGTCGCCTATATCCATCCCACTTGCAAGATTTTTGTTTGCATGCGATCTATATTATATGATTATCCCATTTTCTTCCATGCCAAGTTTATATGAATGCATTCTTAGAAAAATAAAGTTTATATGAATGTTGTTAGCAATAAAAAATCATTAAATACTACGATAGTTTTAATCCCTTCATTATCTAGTAAATTGCTTTTTATCTACAAATCTTCCAAGCATTTTTCAGATTCTCTAAGATTCACATCAAAATTTGTTAATGTAATTGGTGTTAATTTCCTGTCTTAGTATTTCTTTCAGAATTATTATAATAGAAACACTATAATTATTATGATTAATCAGGTTGGCATCATGATATTATCTCTATAGCTATATATCTGTAGGTCTAAGTTTGAATATTGGATTTAAACTAATATTGGCACTGATCTATAATTAAAATCTATGTGTCCATTACTAGCTCTAGATCATATTAATGGAAGCGATGTTTTGAATATCTTACACTAACCATAAGTCAACTTAATCATATTCAAATCCAACTACTATTGTTGATGTATCCATTAGTTCACAAAATATATATTAATTGCTTCCTGTTCCAAAAATATTAATATAAGTAGAAAATATAAATATTAGAAACTATCCTTGTAGACCCAAAAATATGAGTTCAGTCGACATAAAGATAATAAACAACAAGTGCGTCGATTTTTAAAAACTTCATACACTTAATTGAAACCAATAATATTTAAGAAAGTTACATATAAATAAATACACACACACATATATATATATATTTGGCATAAAATAAACAACTGAAATGAAAATTAATAAAAACCAGTTTTGAATGTCAAGTCGCCTTTTGTCCTTTTCTTATCACTCGTCATGTATGATGGTTTTCTTTTCTGGTAGCGCAGCATGCATCTTTCCTGGACGCTCAAGTTATAAATTGATGATTACCCATAATATCAATTTTTCTAGAGACAGAACCATATCAAAATGAGATAGTTTTAAACCAGAGAGAGAGAGAGAGAGTAGTATATTGAATAGGCAGAATACGTGCTAGCTATATATATAGGTCGCGTTCTTCAACAGTACTGAAGGCATTAATTTCTTGGTGGATGTCTACATTGGACAAGAAAGTATATCAAATTGTACATCAATGGGAAATGAGTTCGGGGAGTTCCATATTTGTTGCTGAACGCATTACCCATGAAGACTCGGAGCACATATATGACCAATATGCATTACAAATTACATTAAATATAAGTTAGTTGCCCCATCATGCAGCCCTCCCCTTGTGAACCACCAAATAGCTAGTATATAACAGCCAATCTAGAGCGCATATATATCCACCCTAGCTTCATAACGAGTAGAAAGTAATTAAGTACGTACCACACTAATTACCCCTCCATCCTTGGGTTTCACTCCTATTTGTCCATGATCCCTTTTAAGGTGGTCATTACGTTCACACCCAACTAGGAGTCTAGGATATTCTTTCGCCAGATGAAAGGGGTCATGAGCATTTAGCCAAGGCTACATATATCCCACGACTTCTATATCAGACATAAAATATGAACAAAAGGGTGAGCTTCCTAAGTTGTAAAAGGGGCTTTAGCCGCCCTAAGGTGATCATTATGTCCTCTCCATTTCGTTTGTTTACGTATAATTATACCTACATTATCTTTTATCTAAACGTATCATTATACCTACATGCACTCAATCTTCATGCCCGTCCCTTAGCCGCCCTCCATAGCCATCCTTTTTTGGGTAAGTGAATATCTAGGCGTCTATAATAATCCAACCATGTTTGTTTTAGACCAATTATAACCTACTTAACAAACATCCTTACTGATTTTCTGTAAAAATGCAGATCCGGTGCGTCCCTACTACGTTTACAGAAACCATACAAAAGACACAGCACAATGCACAGACCAATCTGTCCTAGAGAGTAATTAGGGTTTGCGCCCCTACAGTACTACTACTACTACTGTGTAAATGATGCCCGGCCTCGAAAACGTGGAGACGCGCTGATTTCCAAGCTTAGAAGAACAATGATGAGGCAGGAAGACATAGCGCGCCCAATGCGCATGATAGAGAAAGGGGAGCCAGGCGATCATCCGTAATCCGTCCATGGCTCACGATGCAACGGCGTAAAAAGCCCCCTCGAAATTCCCGACAAGGATGGCCATAAAATTCCACGCTTTGCATGGACGTGCTGTGGGCCTCGTCCACTGGGCCCCACTTCCCTGACTGCGCGTGCAAAGCCGGACTTCATGGGGCTCTCCTGTGGGCCCTTCCCAACACGTACTACCCCCTTGTGTCTAAAATTTTCTATTACCACCATCATTATCTTCTTTTACTAATCCACATGGTGTACAATTTCGCAAATATTAAAACATACCCTTTTTAAGGCTTCGATCCCCGTTTTGAAATTCTTTTGAATAGTACAACTTAAATTAATATTTCCATCCAGTACCTTATAGCTTTTTTAATTGCACTAATGTTCTACGATGAGCCTATGGATACTGGTTTCTGTTTCTTTCTCGAAATTCTCCTTCTATATGGGTCCCTGTTTTCTGTTTGACAAAGAGATGGGGTATAATTTTATAAACTTGATATTTTTTTTTTCTTTTACCGACTTAAAACCTCAATGGAGTTGTCATGGTTGAGTCACGTCGACGTTTGATTAGTCGTTTATAGAATAAAAATATATATATAACTATGAGAACGTGTCTCTTGCCAAGGCCAATGCCTCAATTGGCTCCCCCACTCAACTCGTTAGATAATTTGCTTTGTATCGTCTTGTAACACGACTGCTAAGATCTTGACAGGAAGTCTCATCTTTGGTAAGGCCAACTGGACCAACACACCATGTGTAAACTATTTTCTTCTTCCTCTTAATCTTTTCTGTTTTGTTTATGCTTTTAGGCGATTCACAGATAAGACCACGTGTAAACGTATAAGAGAAAAAATAAATAAATAAACTTCTGGAATGAGCAAAGCTGCGTTCAGATAATTAATTATTATTTTGTGCATTTTGTTGTGGGGGGTTGAAAACTCTTGTTTTGCTTTTTCTATTGGCAAATTTTATGTATTATCCCAAAATAGGCTTTGTTTGCAGATTTGCATCCTTGGGGTGCAAAAACCTACACTAAAACAGACAGGTGGCGGAATGTTTGGCCATTCACGTACATTAAGAATGTGATTCTTTTATTTTATTTTATTTTAGGAAAAAGATGGAAGGAGGCGGTCAGTAGCTTAATTACTCTGTAAGTGTGATCACTGAATGATCTACACCTTGCTGTAGAAGGGAGACAATTACCGCAACCCTATAAAAGTGCAATTGGTTTTGAAAGCAGAGAAGTTCGATCCACAGATCTCCACTTCCCACACTTGTTCTTAGTGTCCCTTTTCAGACTCTCAAATTAATTGAGCTACCACTCTTATAATAAAATAAGAATGTGCTTAACAGTGGGTTAGGTTTTATAAATCCAATGAGAAGAAACCCTTTCCGATTGGCTTATAAATTATGCAAAGTAAATGAGGAGAATCAGCAAAGAAAACAAATAATCATGATATTGCTCTATGACCTACGTTGTCAAAGTTAAATGTATTCAAGGGTTGACTAGGATTCCGCTTGCTTTCTTCAGTCTCAGTTCATCTGATGAATTCAAGCAAACTCAATCTTTTTATAAAGCTTTCGATGGATGAATGCGACGTTGATGCACAATTGCTACTGAGGGTTAAGATTTCACAGGCAAATCTTAGTGATGCGTTAGTTCTAATCACACAAATTATGGTAAAGGTCTTTTTCCAAAAGGATTAGCCGGTTTGAAGGCTATCGTACCTTGAAACTGGTTTCAAAGTCTCTTTGAGTACTTGAAACATATATTCTCTTTAAATTATATTGGACGGAAACATCTCATAACCATTTAACTTCTGATGCTCAAAATTGACTAAACATTTACGAGAGAGAGAGAGAGAGAGAGAAATCGGGGAAGGAGGAGAAATTTTTCAAAATTAACAATTTAACAATTATTCCTACCATCTATAGTTTAAAAGTTATCATAATTTCTATTGAGACACCGAGCATAAGCAAATTGCTATAAGGGCAGTGCCAGCTGCTCCGTCACAATAGTACTATTTTTGAGTAGATAGGCTTTTATAGATATTGTCTTTAGCGGCGGCTGTGTCTGATTCATCTGGCCGACATTAGGGTCTCTCTCGTTTCTACCATTTGATTGCAACTTGCTACAAATTTGCAAGCTTAATCCAAGGTTTGAGTTATTTATATTCTCCGGAAACTTGAGATGAAAGGACAAAACACTGTTTTTTTTTTTTTTCTGTCTCAAATTCTGTCCTGGGGAAAGAACGTCGAAAACAAATGGGGCCACAATAAATTATTGGTCATGTGTTGAGTCATATGCAGATGGATAGCAGGTTACGACAGCGTAGAATTATTTCTGAGAACCAAGAATCAGATCTTGACGGGGGACAGCAGAGATATCAGTAGAGGAGCCCACCAGTAGTCCTTTGCCAAGGTAGCATATATATCAGCTGCAGTTAGAAAATCCTACACGCTTAGAGAGAGATAGAAAAAAAAAAAATTATAAGAACCAAGATGGATGGAATTTACTCCAATTCATGTGATTCATGAATGGTTACGATGCAAAAGATACATGTCTCTTCCCATTAAAGAATTAAAATAAAAAAACAATTTTAATTAAGTCAATTAAATCTAAACTTTATATTATGGCTCTTAAGTTCAAAGCCCAATTACACTTGTCAAATGTGGTCCACATATGGCCCGATTAAAATAAGTAGTTCTAACAAAAAAACATCCTACACTTTTCCAACATAATCAACCCTGAAATGAGTAGGATCAAGATCATATCAACACTATATCTGTCTAAAATTGAGAGTGCTTTTTTATGTCCCTCCTTAATTTGAACCAAATTGGCTGTCATCCATAAGGAATGACAGGCTTAAGAAAGAGGACAAACAGCTTGACCAAAGGTAGACGGTTGGCAAGAAGGAAAACGGAAAAATGGATACTTTCTCCATAGGTTACAGGATGAACAGGATGGCATTCCCCGATGATAGCTCGAAACTCAGTCTGTATGATCAGTAGGTTGATTGCCCAAAAATAGCACTTGTTTGATCTCCACCCAATAGGTGAATTACATCATGCTTTCATTCTTACTCCATCCGCTTCAAAGAGAAGGAAATCATTAAATACAAACATAACACCCAAGCAAAGTGTATAAATGAGGATAATATCGTTTCAGCTTGTCTATGTGACTTCAAAAATAAAGTCGTTCACATTCAGAAGAAGCTCAACAAAACACGAATCCAATCCTAGTAATGGAACCGAAGCAAGCGATTTCAAGAAAAGAATATCTTTAGCCTTCTGTTACACATCCTTCTCTCCTGTGATAAGTTCCATGCTAAGCATACTCAGCCTGGAATTCGTAGGAATCAAACAGCCCAGATCACTCGTAACAGTGACCAGTTATAGTTTTTAGCCAGAGCTACCTTCGAGAATATTCTTTCTGGTTCTGCAGCTGAACTCCTGCTAATGATGTATCAACCCCTGTTTCTGATGGCCATGACTTTTCCACATTCACAGTGTAAAACAAGTACGCATACCAGTCATTACCAGCAACCTGAAACAAAAATGTATATAATTAGTATACTTTTAAGTGTAATTACAAATTATTTGACTGCTTTGTAAAGGGAAGAAACAAAACACAGCTTTTGCTTGCAGTTAGAGCTCTGACAGAATATGAAGAATTAAGAATTAATAAGTGATAAAGGAAGCTACAGGAAAAACATTGCAATTCAGGAAAATGGATTGTCAAATGGAGATTAGGCCAGACCGAAATAACCTACAGCAAAATGGCAGAACATTTGCAACATGCCGCAAGTACAATTACCTAACATTCGTAGGGAAGTACTTGACTCACTAATAGAAAAAAATTGCGATTTTGAGGGAAAGGAGATTAATGATATCTACGTTCTATTTTTATTTTGGTAGGGACCAATAATTTTCTCCACAAATTCAAGTCTTAGTAGATTGTTCCTGCTAACTTTGGAAGTAAGCATGAGTATCTTCGGCAAGTCTCTGACAAGGATAGTTTCCTACTTTTACCAGAAACAGTCCTGGAAAACAAGCATTTAGCTGAGATTAGATATATTATAGTTTGCTATCACTTGATTTGAGGACAATATAAACCACGAATCTCCTTGAAGTGATAGAAAAGTTATTCTTATGGGGAGAAAGTCGCAGTGAAGTCAAATGGTTTTTAATGGTTTCATAGCCCAGGTGATTGTGGCAAGTACAGAGTAAAAAGGGAACTTTGTAGTTGGTTTGTCAATTGTTCTTACAGCTTTAACCTTACAAAACTAACCACTATGTTCTGTAAGATCAACTGTTGCTTTCTGAACGCTGACATTCTAATAAATACACTACACATGGTTGTGAGAGAATTAAAGATCCAATTTGTTCTAATAGCAACGAAAAAGCACATTTCATCAGCAACAGATAAGGAGATCCTGACTGCAATGAAGAATATTTACCATGAAGAAATGACCAGACATCAAATTAGGATTATGCATCCAGATAACAGAGCTGTAGCATCAAATTTCAATACAATCCCTGAAAGGAAATATCGGGAATCCAATATGGCTGATACTAAAGATCGCCACCACCACTTGTATCATAGTCTAATTCCCAATGAAAACCAGCACTTAAATGAGACGAGTGATAGGGTAAATTCACAGTAGTAACATACAGTTAATATGGGTGGCTGTTAACATCCGAAGTTAGCCATGACATGGGTGCTCTATTTTCAATAGAAAATTCCAATTCTTTGATCAAAAGGCGTGCGATCCCAGCACTAAAATCTATAGTAAAATGCTAACCCTCCCTTTTATTCTTGGCCATGCCATAAAGGAGAGTGAATAGAATTCTAAAAACCTGTCATCTTTCCAACAAGTAATTTTTTCAATCCACTACCACCTACAATATATTTTCCTAGATCAGAAGATGCCTTAAGAGTCAAAAGTTTAATGAGTTTAGAAATCTGAATTGGATGGCTAAATGCAAGACAACAGCAACTATTGCAAAAGTGAACTGTGACATATGCAGAGCAAAAATATTGTTGATATTTCCATTCTGTTGTCATCTATTTCAATATCATGCATCCTGGAGAAACAATTAAAATGCATGTTTGCGCAACCAGTCTAGCATTTACATGCATCCAATCATAGTCATCTTTCTTTTTGTTCTTCTCTCAGAAGTTGACATTCCACTATCTAGGATAGGTCTGTCAGTTTTTCTTGGCATATTACACATCAATATGATTACTTAATCAGAAAAAAGAAAAGAACATGGATCTGTAGGGTGTACACATACACTCACATTTACACAGATATGAATATATATATCTGTGTGTGTGTGTGTGTGTGTTTTCATGTCTACGAGTCAATTCATTCGATTACTACACCCAGTAAGGAAAATCAACCCCAAGGAAGGATGAAGGAGAAGAGCAGACTTATAAACAAGTAATCTACAGCCATGTATGCAATGGATTTCTGCAGTTTTGTACCATAGTAAAACTAACAATCATCTGTTCTCAAAAACAAAATTGACTATGAAGTCCATAAATTTTTGCAGACTTCTAGATCAGCTACATTTAATAGGTTTTCTTAAAGTAGCAGAAGCAAAACTACGAGAAATGAATGCTGAGTGATCCCACATTCATCTGGACCAGCTGGGATAGAATATACGGAATCTTGAGGAACAGTAGTAGATATAATCTTGAGAAAAAAGAAAGGAGGGGAGTCGTTGGGGGAGGGGGGGAGGGGGGGGGGGGGGGAGCAAAGCTCTGACAGATCTTAAATCTGGATTCTTCTAAAGGGAGAACTAAATTAGTGATTGAGAACAGGCCATGCATATTCGAATGGAAAATTTTATCACACTAAAAGTGTAACCAAAGGTCTTATTAGGAACCATACAAAAATCTAACAAAAAGAGCACAAAAGTGACCAGAAACAACTTTACGGCGCCAATGACTCTAGTCGCACCTTGCGTGGTAAATATGGTTAGATGGAGTTCTGACCCATTCACCATGTTGGACACCACAGCTGCAAACAAAATACTGACCTAAGTCTTCAACATTGCCCAGGAATCAGCTTCTAGCATCCATCGTTTGCGCACTATTTGTAAAAATAGACACAAGAGCCAGTGATATTTCACACGTGAAGCTGCAAAATCCAAAGAAAAATTGACCTCAGGAAAAATAAAAATAGACCACATGCAACATATGAATCATTAGTAACCAAATGCTGAGTGTACCTGCAACATTAGTGATGAAGTGGTTGGGTGAACCCACTTAAGGCTGAGTGAGGACAATTTGCCCCATCAAACTTCCCAAACTTTCTAGGTTTGGTTCATAATTTCCTAACTTTTAAGAATGTCTATGGTGTGGCATAACAAGGGAGACAAAATTCCATTGCTTGTTTCTAAAAGACTACCTTCATACAGACATAAATAATTATAGTGTCAATAAACTGTTTGTTGATCCGATTACAGAAAAGTCCAAGGTCCACCACCGAGCAGCGCTGTTATTCTACATGCTAAAGGTTGAAGAATTACTGCAAACCTGCAAGTTCCTCTCAGCTTCTTATTACTGAACCTCGGTGATCATGAATTTCCATGAAGAAATGGAAACCTTAGCCCACCAACGTTGTTTAGGATCATGAATCACCAATAATCACCACAAGAGCAAATCCCATCCTGAAAGTGATGGTACCGATTCATATCTCGGATAATAATATCTCGCAGAACCCACTTTGAGATTAACTTGATCGCAGCATGACAATCCACACATATCCGAAGATTTTTAATGATACGAATAGGTCCTCCAGATGGCATTTTAATTAGGGCATAAGCAAGAGCTAATCTTTCACTGTGTAACCACAAGAGGCGGTCCTTTTCATTATCAGCCACATCAACCAAAACTGCAGCATGATTAGGAACATACCCTGCCTTCCTGCTTTTCATCTTCAATGATTCCAGCATCCCAGTAATCAGTTTCATGTCAGGATGTGAAGTATCTCCAACAGTGAAGTAATGAACTACTCCCTGGTTCTCAATCCAACTTAATCCTGGTTCCTTCCTTACTCCTCTCCTTTTCATGTTTTTCCTAACAGAAGCCATGTTTTCCCACCTCTTTGCAGTAGCATACATATTTGATAATAACACATGGGTTGCCTCATCTTCCGGCTCCATCTCAAGCACACGCTGTGCAGAAATTCTTCCAAGCTCGATATCATTACCGATAACACAAGCTGCAAGCAAAGCACGCCATACCATAACACTAGGCTCAAATGGCATTTGCTCAATCAACTTGACAGACTTATTAAGATGACCTGATCTGCCCAGAAGCCAGACCATACAACTATAGTGCTCAGCACATGGTTCAATGCTATAATCCTGGACCATAGAATTAAAATAAGCTTGTCCCTGATCTAACAGCCCTGCATTGCTACATGCTGATAGAACGCCAACAAAAGTTAATTTGTTGGGTTTACACTTCGTTTTCTGCATCATTTCAAAAACTTTGAGAGCTTCCGTACCCAAGCCATGTGTAGAACATCCTGAGATCATAGCATTCCAAGAAACTTCGTCACGCTCGTTCAACATGTCAAATACCAAACGGGCATTGTTAATGCTGCCACACTTGGCATACATATCTATCAAAGAATTTCCAACAACAATGTGCCTGTCATATCTGGTTTTGACGGTCATGGAATGAACTTGAGCTCCCGTATCCAAGGCTGCTAGACTAGCAGAAGCACGAAGTACACTAGAATAAGTCACTTCCGTTGCCTGCACTTGGTATTCAAGCATATTTAGAAATAACTTCAATGCCTTCTCCCCATCACATGCCCGGACATAGCCAACAATCAGAGTGTTCCAAGTCACATCATTTCTATTCAGTGATTCCAAAAACAGATCCTTAGCGTTCTCCATTCTTCCACATTTTGCATAGACATCCGTGAGGGCATTGGAAACAAACAAATCTGAGTGGAGACCAACTTTGAGTATGTAGGAATGGATTTGCTTCCCCAAACCTAAACTTTCCATAGTCGCACAAGCTTGCAGCACACTAGCAAACGTAAACTGGTTAGGAATGATAAAGGCTTGCCTCATTCGACAAAACATGTCCAAAGCTTCTTTGCTCCGACCACTTTGTGCGTAACGAGCAATCATGAAACTCCATGGAATCACATCTTTTCTAGGGATCTCCTCAAATGCTAGCTGAGCATCATTAATGGCCAAAAACTTGGTGTACAGTTCAAGTAAGGCAACACCCACGTAAAGGTCCTGTTCATAGCGAGTTTTCAATGCATACCCATGAACACACTTCCCCACGTTAAAGGCCTCAAGTCCAAGACAGGCCTTGAGCACACCAGCGAAAGTGAAATTGTTTGGCTTGAACCCAATTATTCTCATTTGAGAAAAGGCCTCTAATGCCTCTTCAAAACAATCATTCTCAGAATAACAAGCCACCATCCCGCTCCACGAAACCATATCCTTACAAATAATTCCACCAAAAACCTCTCCAGCACTAGCAACGTCTCCACAAACAGAGTAGGCATCGATAAGAGCGGTCCCAACAAATGCACCAGAGTCCAGACCAAGCTTACAAATACAACCATGAATGGTCCAACCTAGCTCAGCCCATCCCATACTCACGAGCAACTTCAAAATCACGGAAAAAACGAAAGGGTTAAGCTCGTGACCCTCTCTATGCAACCTAATGAACAACTCGATACCCTCACTGAATCGCAACGACTGCGCGAATCCCTGAATTAACGTAACAAACGAGATTGTATTTCTCTCAGCCATTTCGTTGAACAGATTAATAGCACCATACAATAACTCAAATTTCACATACATGTTGAGTAGAACGTTGTAACCGAATAAGTCCAAACAACCACCCCTTTTCAGAATGTCACAGTGGAGGCCCTTCCCTGAAGTGGGGTCACCGTTTTGGATACAATCTTGAAGGATAGCGGCATAAGCATGGGGATTGAACTCTGAGCTCGGCAGGTCTACAAAACTCGTACATTGTTGAGTCACTTGCGCCACTTGGGCTGAGAAATAACGTCGTCCGAAGCACACCCAAGGGTTGCATTTTCTATAATGCGTTGCAAACTCTATACAAGGAGACAGATTTCTGTGACAAAAGAATCTGATCATACGCCTAGGACTCCCAAGCTCCCAAATTCGAAGCTCCGGATCACGAAAGCGCAAGCTCGGATATCCGGTGAATCAAATGTTGCTAACTTGCTATTCGCAGAGAGCCCGGGAGACGATATCAAAACGGGCGCGTTTCAGGATTTATCAAACGTTGCGTTCTGAGCAGGTGAAAATGTTGACAAGACTGAAACGGCAGCCAAGCTCAAGCGTGCAACGAAACGGCGTCGCATTCCCACACTGCAATTAGGGTTTCCAAAGTCCATAGAGTCGCCACGCTATATAAGATGCTCTTCGTATGGCCGAAACTCGGATCACACTTCTGAGTCTCCGTCATAAAGTCTCTCTTTTCTCTGATTATGCTGTAGGTCTTTCTTCGCGTCTGTGGCTCTGTCTTTTATTTTCCCTTCTAATTTTGGTTTGGTTGCGTTAGGGAGAAGATGAGGATCTGAGCAGATGATGAGGATATTTGTAATGAATACTGATAACTCCATGAAGCTATCAAAATTCGAGCTTTTTAAAACTGATGCTCAGCCAAAATCCCACTCCTCCTTCGCCCTATTCCCAGTTTCTTTCGTCAGTTCAAATCTACTCTTATTTAATTATTCGTTTTTCTATATCGAAGCTCTATCCAAAGAAGATGAAACATCAGTCAAAACTGATGCCCTTGGATCTGTCGAGAATTACAGATACCTCACTGCAAAGAGCTTCGTTATATTTTTATTTCTGTTTTTTTTTCAGACCAGAATAAACGGGGAAGGTAAGGATGGATCAAGCTCCGGGATAAGCAAAAAAAAAAAACTTTGTTAAACTCCTGAAAAAGAAGCCGAACCGAACTATGTCATAATCTGTGAAGTTTTATCTTTACAAAACGAATTTGGTGTTCGAAAAAAGATGTTTTGAATTTGCAATTATTGAATATGTTCAAAAAAAAAAAAAAAGCGAGCATTCTTCTTCCAAACCTACGTTGCATCTCTCTTTACAGCCATGGGAGCGCAGAGGATAATAAAAAGATGAAGAGCATAGGATGTTAAGGAAAATAGCCGACAAAATTAGATTAGCTTCTCATAAATCTATTTAGGTTATTGTTGCCTTTGTGTATGAATCTTTTTTTTCTTTGGTACGTGAAATCCAATCTTCGGTACATATGAAGTTTGGACTTTGTTTATTGATCATGGTTTGAATCCTTGATTCGATTTCACCCATGAAGCATTAGACCACAACTATGCATTACTATTTGTCTCGTACCAATAAGAAAAAGAATTATAGTTCCATTATCTTTATTTTCTTTTCATTTTTTCTCTCTTGGGGTAATTTCATAATACATAACTGGAATAGAATTAACTTACTTATCTACCATAGACCCACAAAAAAGGCCAGGAACTTTTTTCGACTCTTTTCTTATATAAAATAGCCAAGCAATAATCCGTAAAGTTGAAGGCCATTTGAGCGTAGCCCAAACTAACTACCCGACAGAACGGACTGTCCTTTGGGCAAGTCTTCGGAGGTGCAGAACTTTGTTAGGGGCAAGAAAGCGTATGTGTTAGATTGCCCCGGCTCGTTTTAGGCCTATAATCTCCCATTTTTCTACACCTGAATGTGAAAGAATGGATTAGCATTTTCAAAGACGGCAAGATCCAAATAGCGTTTAATTATTTACGTGGCCTTTATTCTGTTGGCTACATTCTTTTACATATGAGAGATACTATGAGAACCGTATCAAGACATGTTTCCCTTCCCAAGACATGCAGTTTCCCAATGCAGTTTACCCGTGTTTCCACTTGGGTCCACTTCAAGAAAAAAGTTTCGTTTCGTACTACTACTACTCTAATGATGATATACCACTGCACGGCATTAGATAGCTTCTTGAGTACGGTGGGTAACGTGGGTTCATAAACCGAGATACAATTAATAATACCGGTTCGTGCACAGGAAACCAGGCAGAAAAAAAAAAAAAAAAAACCATAAGGGAGCCACTTACATTAAAATAAGTTTTGAGGATTAATTAAAAAACAAAAAAACACATAAGAAAATCATTAAAAATAAATTTAAATAAGTTTTGGTGGGGCGGGGGGCCAACGGGTAGCTCCATCCCTATGTGCGTGCTAGCACTAGCACCTGCCTTGGCTTCTGGGAGGGTCAAAATATAATATTGAATGTTAAAAAATATACAAATAGGGAAAATTAAAAGAACTTCTCTAGTTTTTAGAGGGTTTCGCGAGGAAGCGGCGGGGGGACAGCCCACAGGCTTCGCCTCTGGTTCTAGGCTTACAAAGCTACAATGCTTTACCCACTGTGTCTTCTACAACCCAGCTCAAATGTGGCACTATTAGCGTACAATACGTTTTTTTTATGCTATAAATAGTCTCGACTGTATAGAAAAACACAAAGAAGGCTATGCCACCAGAGATGCGCACACCACCTCCGCTTCACGCCTTACCTGCCACGACAGAAACTCTAAAATGATCCTTCTAACAATGATTTGGCAATAATCTTTTATATATGTAAAGATTAAGAGAATTATTGTCATTTTAATTTAAAAATAACATAATATCTAAAATTAATAGTGAGAAGATGCATACTGTCAAAACTAGTAATTTTGATAATGTATTTGTGCCGCTCATAAGTGATGGGTGAACCGACTCTGTCACTCTAAACTTTTTACTCGTAGACAAGAATTTATTTTCCAATTAATAAGATAGACGACCTACTTTTTCACGTAAGAAATGTAACGGAACTACCTCATCCTCGCACCTAAACAGATCCCCCTCGCCTAATGTATCTTGCGGATTATAATGCTTTTCACGTGACAGAATTGAATGCCAAAGACCCCACCTAAAAATTTAAAGGCAGTCGTTCTAGCTGTTTGTTATGTGCGTAAAGAAAGTATTACTCGATGCTATCAAGGAAAGAATCTTCAGCCCCATATCGTTAATAGTCACATTTGGAGTATATAATACTCAAACGCCTAAATACTTCCAGCCTGCCTAAATGGAATTTATCTCCAATGCATTAGGGCACTTCCATTTCAATACGTCTCTCTCTCTCTCTCTAATTTGATAGCCGAATCACATTTGAAATAGACAAAAATATGGACCTTATAATATATCAACTAAGTAATGTTATGCCCAGCTAATTTTGCACCAAATTAAACAATAGAAACTTAGGGGTGAATTTACTCATTTTGGTGATTCTGCTTTTATATTGTGCATGCCTTACAACAAAGAAAAAGGAATCATATTACTTGGAATTATGCCAGGACTTGATCTAATTGGATAATTGTACAAAAAAAGTATCATATATAAATGGAGGTAAAGCCCAAGGCACATGGAATTTGATAATGTCTTCACATATAATAAAGTAGATAAGGTCCCGCGGAAAAGGTTGTTACATGTGTCGCGCCAATTGAACACTAAAAAGTAAAATAAATAAATGGGCAGCGGGGAGAGGGCAAAAGGAAACTTCATAGGAAGGAGACGTGGAATAATACTGAGATAGCGTTTGCAAAAGACACGATATAGCCACCCATAACAAAAACGTGAACCAACCTCCTGCCAACCTGTTCCGTCACACTGTTTCTACCACTAAAGAGGAACAAGCTGAAGAAAGATATAAAAAAGTACGGTCTGATCAAACTATGCCTGCGTCCTTGACATACATACATATATATAGTATATATATATATATCTGTGTCTGGGATTAGCTCGTTCTATGGCGAAACCGCGTATTAGGTGAAACATGCATATGGCGAGGCGGAAGCCAACTGCAAAAATTTAATCATCAAGCTCATTTATCATCATCCATATGGCGCATCATGCGATCACCTATAATATTTTTAAATATTTAACAAACAAACAAACTAATTAATTAAGTAAAAATTAACTTAATTCAGTCAACCACCGCGTGCTCTTTTGAGTCCTTTCCATGCAAGTTCCGTGCACCTGCTTATAATTAAGATGACTATCATCTTAAATTACGAACTATATTAAAAGTCACTTAAATATAACTCAGATTTTTGTTAGGTTAGTCTCAGTTGTGAAAAGGGTTAGCCGTCAATTTATAAGTGTGAGGTAAAATCTCGACACTGTAACTAGTTCTAAAGTTTCATGTGCTTTAATTTTGATTTTAATTCTAATATAAAGTTCGTTTATAAGCAATTTGGTCTTTCGTTCAAATATATCACCTTCAACAGTTAGAGAAGTCGAGAACATGAAGACGAAGGTTTCGGAATTAAATTTACGAACTAGATAAGAACACGAACAGCTAGAAATTATCTACTTCAGCCAATTTCTTTTGGTTTTAGTAATTTACCAGACGTCTAGGAAAGTTTGAGAAAAGTCACACAGAGCCGCGCGTACAGAAAAATTGGACCTACCTCTCTCTGCGCTTCTCTAGGAATCTCTGCAGCGACTTCTGTCGTGCAATTGGCAGATCTGCATTGTTCACCAACAATATTCTTACTTTTTGAAATTATCCCTCGTTCCAAAATTAAAGCCTCTTAGACGCACTTTCAGTCACTTTTACACGTCTGCGGAAGAGAAAATAACTGGCACTAACCTCCGTTCAGTTGATCGAGCAGCTGTCGTTGGTCGCTTGAAGGAACAGCAACTTTCGGGTCCGATGTTCCTTCCAATGCAAACTTCAGAATGTTCTCCACCTATATATCATGTACGTACGTTTGTCCCAGTTGCCGGAAATGAAAATCAGAAACAACGCCAAAATATTGATCGAAAAATAACCACAAGCCTGGAAATAGTATGTTCATTTTTTATTAAACAAACCTTGTCTTGAGGCACGTCGAAAACCGAGACGGTTCCGTTGTAGAAAATCGTAAGAGGTGTTGCATCTGGAAGGTTGTCTGGACCGGGCCTGAAATTCAATCAACCGCAGTCCGTTTTCCATGTAAATCATTCTCAAGAGAATAGTGAAAAAGAAAAATTGATTTGAATAAATCGAGTACCTGAAGGTAGGAGTATAGACAGGTAAAACGGGACTCGAGGGCACCGAAAACGGGTTCTTGGAATGAATGGGATCGCCGGTTTCGGAGCCCTGGGTCCCAGAAGCGGAGGCAATCACAGATTTCAAAACCTCAGGGTTGATCTTGGAAATGGTGCTTTGCAAACCTTCAAACAAAAACAAAAACCGGAACGTTCAGAATCAGCACTTTCGCATAACACACACCACAAGCGAATAAAACAATGGACAGATGAAACGCACCATGAAAGCTTCTCTGGCGATGAAGAAACTTCTGGAACTGAGATTTAGAGGAAGACGACGAACTCTCCTTCTCCATTCCTAAGAAGTCGAGCTGAAAGGCGGCCCTCGACATATTGTGAGTCTCTGCCATGGAATGAATTATCGTTGGACTGGAGAGGAAATGTTGAAGACGACGGAGATGAGGAAAGGAAGAGCTGCTATAAAGAGTTGCTAGAAATCATAGGCACGAGCTTCTTGAGATTCGAAACAACTAAGAGAGAGGGGGGCCTAAGCTCTGAATAGCACACGTCTTCCACGGGTGTCATGGAGAAAAGAAAAATCGGTCCAGCTAATATAATGGAACTGGTAATTCTGGGAATTAGTGTACGCAAGTGGTTCAAGTAGTGTAGGAAAAGTCGAAAACATTCGGTTTTGGCGTGGTGGGAACGTCTGTTTCCAGCTTTGGGTTGTGCTCGTGACCGAACTGATCCGTTTGTTGTTTAGTTAATTTTGTTGAATACTATTCGACACGAGTTTGTTTTAGGTAGACTAATTGGACTGTTTGACGATTTTGTCCTTTCACGTTTTCTCGTCTTCGTAGTATTTTTGGTACGGGCTTCGGTTTCTAGAGTGTTTGACGATTTTGTCCTTTTACAATTCTAGATGCTAATGTAATTTCGGTACAGAGACGGACTAAGTCCCAAGTTGTTGTCCAACTTTTTAGATTCTTTTTGAATGGTCGCTTGCTTTTGCTTGTTTTTCTCTCCCTTTCTGCAACGTTGGTCTCCTCTCTCCTTTGCCTGTTCGAGTTTTTTTTTTTTTACACTTTAGTGTTTTTTTAATAAGCAACTTGAATATTGTTTTAAATTGAGTAGCAGAAGTCTTGGCTTTTTAAAGTCTAGCGAGAGGGGTATATTAGTGAAGGGTGAACCGAATCCTACCGTGAGTTCCCAATTAAGACATATCTTAGCAATTGCTTGTTTGGTCAATACTCAAGGATAAATATAAAGTTGGTCTATGTGATTTGTGTAAAAATCAAATCAAGTCTTAGACTTTAAAATTTATTTAATTAGTTTATAAAGATTAAAATCTATCAAAACTTTAATCACTCTTTTGGGAAGGATTCAAACTTAATAGACTAATTTTATGGATTTTAAAATTTAGGGACAACCACGAAGTCATAATTTAATCTTAATGGGACCAATTTTACAAAAATAAATTTTGGGTGGCCAAAACAAAGAAAAAAAAATGAAAAATTATTAAACAAAATTGCTAGAGGGAAACAAAATTTTCTTAATATTTGTTTCCTAACTCCATATCTATTTAAAGACTTATTTGATTTTCATGTCAACAACAAACTTTAAATTTATAATTTATCCCTCATTTTAAACTATTGCAAAACTTGAAAAAGTTCTCAAATGTTTCTGAATTCCAAAACGGCAGGCCAGAAAGAAGGTTGAACCATTCGAAAGGTTGTCCACATCTTTCTGTGGTGTGGGGAGATGTAATGAAAAAATGGGTTCTGGCCTTGCCCACATCTTTGGTTGGTTTAATCGGGAATGGATCATTTACCCCTTAAATGTTGGATATAGACCATTAATTCTAACCAAAAAAATTTGGTCTCCATGATGTACACCGTGAGGGCCAGGGCTGCCTGTACGAGTGAATTTGATGTTTCCTATTAATTAGCAAACAAAAAAAAAAAGACAATTATGACTCCGGCACACGTAAATTACTAACAAAGGCATCGGAGGGAAAATATTTCGTCTCGAATCTCTGCGCATTGCGCCACGTGGTAATAGCAGACACCGACATGAACGAAACAACGGAACTCGAGAAGCACGTGACTCGAACTCTAGGACAGTTTTTCAGTAGCCACGTGTCCTTTCATTAAGCGTGACATCAAAAGTCCGTCGTCCACCGTCAAGTCGCAATCTAAGAAAAAGCTCCCTCCAAGGCTCCAAGGAAAGCATCTGTACATTAGCACTAGTCTCTTAGAGCTTATAATATTTAACCGACCTCAAAGCTTTCTGAAATACCGATGTAATATTTAATAAGTCCAGAGACAGGCAACCCACCCATCAATTTCCTACAATATTAAACACTGTATTCGATCACGCTAGAGTGTACCATAACGTAAAAATGGCCCTCCAATTCTTACTTCCCTCCACCCCCACTTAACTAACTACTTTCTAATACTACTTGTCTTTCTCTGTTCACCGCATATGCCCATATCACAAAATTACAGATAATTACTTTTACTAGGAGTTGGTCCTTTTTCTACGACGTTTATTTATTTTTAAATTGAAGCCCGAAATTGTTTCACAAAACTTATCAAATACAGAATGATTTACTGCAATTAAGCTTTAATCTACTCCTACTTACCGCCAAAGGAATCAACATAATAAGAAATTCCAAAACTTGTATTTTATCCATGTTATACCTGCTTAATGTAAATTCAAACTGATATGTTTTTATCGGTTAAATACAAAATTTGAATTGGTTCACATAAACAATATTTACAACTTCACCCTTTTATACATTGTAAGACTTTTTCATCCAGACCATAAAATATATGCATCTTATAATAGGAATGACCCTCCAAATATTAGGGTGTCATTAATATCGTGCATGGAAGATCGGGATACCGAGGACTTCCTCTAATTAAGCCAAATTATGCTAATGTGACCTTAAATGCTAAGCTATGGGAGATTTCACCAAATCAGTGACTTTCTTAGGACAAAACCTACAATACAATTATAGTATTCATAAGACTCCTTACTTGCAGACACAACAATCCTATTTTATTGAAATTACTAGTCAAATGACCCATTTGGGAACTAGCTCGGTTCAATCAATATGGCATAATTGGGGCTATCAAGATTCTCCCGACAAGATTCACACATTTCGACATACAGCAATATTTAACTTACAAAAATATATTTTTCTACCTTCATAAATTGGTATTAAAATTATTGACAAACGTATATAGCGTTTATTTTATTTGATATAATTATTTAATAAAAAGTATTTGGTTGTAAAATAATCATATAAAAATAGTTAATATTAATAATTAAAAAAATAAACAATATTTCTATTTAATATAATTCTGCATAACAAAACGTTTCACTTTTATGACAGAGATAAAAATGGCCTCTTTATAAGGATCATATAACCTGTATAGTTATTTTAATCAATAATTTAAAAATATTTTCAAATTTAAGAACTTTACTTATTAAATTTATTATTTAATAATTGTGAGATATATATCAAAAAAAAATTGTAAAATAATACCTTAGTTACTAAATTATTATTACCTTACACAACAAATGAAGAATAAAAAACACACGTAAACTAACTCCAAAGCAGAAGGTTAAATTAAAATCCGCCCAAGATTACGATAATATTTCAGAGTCCTATACTGCCAAAGTAAGGATGGATCCAAGCATATTACTAATTTAACACCTGGTCCGAACCTTATGAATAAGATTCAGAACAATGATACACGTAAGCTGAACATCTAACTCGTTCGACTACGTTAAATTTAAACCCAAATATTACATGAAAAAGGTTTAATCCTTCAGGATCCTTATCACGACCCTTCAAATTCACAAAACAACAATAAAAACCAAAGCAGGAAACAGAACTATCTTTTTATAATAAAAATAAAATTAATAGTCAGCTACACAAGCACATAAGGTTGACCTCACGTGAGCTCCGTTATGCTCTATCTTTGTTTTGGAGATAGAAGATGAAGAAGAGAACAATGTAGCTACCCCTTCAACCCAATTTTAGCACTGAATTTAGTTCTCCACACGTCTCGCCCCTTATTAGTGATTTGTATATAGTATGGTATTTTTTTTTTGCCTTATTAGTTAAAAAAATCATTTATAAAATTTTTATCATTATATTATATATTTAAAAAAATGATTCTGAAAAAAAAACTATAATAATTATTTAATCAATAATTATGACTGCAAACATAATTCAAAGATTATGTATGCTACTCATCATGAGATTCAAATATTTTGAACACCACCGAACACAGTCTGAACTTATACTCCACACTTGTAATGTAAAAATTGTAGTGGGTTTACAAATTTTTACGAGTTAACGAGATGTAAAGGTATTAAAAGGAACTCTATGAATAAATTTTTATTATTTCAATTAAGATAGAAACGAGATATCGATCAAAACCATATTTACTTTGTTTTCTAGTTTATACATTTTAAAATATTTTGATATGTTTACCATAAATTATCATATAAAATGTACCTATGTTGCTTTTGGTATCAATAAAAATATAATCAGAACTAAAATATTACTCGTGAAAAAACACATTATTTCCACAGCTATAACGGAGAGTTCTGTGACAAATAAAACAATTTATAGTATTGCTCCTGGCTTCCAAGCTACTTAAATTCAATCTTATAACACCAACTCCAATTCTAGTCTTGTGAATCACATTTTGCATTGCAAAAGCTAGAGAGCATATTCAATAAACACGCGTTTCAAGATTGCCAAATGGAGAGTTTATAAGGCGAAAACGTTCTACTGCATTAACGCGGCACACTTAAAGATGTCGCAATAGAACCGTCCAGTTGATGCTCTTTATCAATTAGGTTTCCTGAAGCCCTTCAACAATATTATGTAAGTTCCATCACAATGGATATGCCGAAACTCCGGCATCAATTTTTTAAGTTTTTCGTACCAGTCTCCTGTGGAAGGCAGGTTTTATCGTTTTCTATGGTCCCTTCTGTGTAGTGAGGAAGGATTGCAAAATAATTCTGACTTATGGGTAAAAGAAAGCGGAAGATAACGCCGACACAAACAAGTGGATGGAAGGCTCCGTTGATTAAAGTCGAGATGAAAAGCGCCGGGGCGAGTTAAAACGGGCATACAATCTCGATGATTAAGTTCGAGATTTAATTCTTTAAAGAAACCAAGAAAGAATCGACAAATATACCTCTCAAATCAATGTTAGATCTCAAAAGGTGATGTTCTCTCACTGCCCAAAAAAGGACCTCTATAAATCATACATTGGAAACGCATCCCTCTAAGAATTAGGGGGAAACTAACTGCATAAAGTTTTAAATATGTAGTAAAGAACAAAAATCAATGCTCCCTAAGAAAAATCCCTATGTAATTTTTTTTAAATTACGATTCTTAAGATTGGATGAAAAATTTCGTATAAGTGTATGAATTTTATAATAAATTATTGAATTAAGTGAAAGTTATTGAAATTGATGAAAAAGTGATTATAAGAAGTTTTTAAAAATATTTTGAAAACAATACAAACATATCCTTTATTCCTTGGATTAGTGAAATTGAGTATCTGGCAGCATGCACTGAGCTATTAGTAAAGTACATAGAATTAAATCCATGAAGCTATCAAAATATCTACTTTTTAAGACTGATGATCACAAAATTCCCATCTCCCCTCTCCTTTCCCCATAATTCACCCATTCTTCGTCACGTTTCAAATTCTTACTTAGTCTCATTTAATTATTCTTTTCTATTTCAGCTCCTATCCCAAAGAACAGAAAAAAATGGTCACCGAAAATTTGATCTCGTTTTAAATTTCGGACATTAATTTGATCAATTCCATCGCACATGCAAAGATTTACAACTGTGATTTATAGATGGGTACACATCTGATAATCGCCTTTGATCTACCCAAACTTGCCTCCAATCTCCAATATTTCGACAGAATCCTGATTATAGACCCACCGAAAGCCAAGGATTTGGGTAAAGTGTCTTATATTCGCTCTTTCTAAACTCTTCAGAGTAAAGATTAAAATATATCAACCTGATAGAGCACCTAATTTTAATAATTTCTCCATATATCCTTGATTTCTTCCCAGCTAGACAATCCATCTTAATAATAAATATTAACAGAATCCAATTCAATGTTAAATATTACATCCTTTTAATTGGTTAACAAATCTGTTTAAACTTTTGTATTTCACACCATTTTTTTCAAGCTTTCCAATAAAATCCCAGTTATTTCTCCTATTAAACTGTTAATATAAACTTTTATATTTTGGCTGGCTCGGGTGTAAGCGCATTTTTCTGAATCGCCTCCCCATTTCCCCGCCTATTTGGATATACTTAAATCAATAAAAGCCCAGGACCTACGAATCTGTTACTGTTGTATGGTTAAGCTTATCATGGTCCCAGTCTCATCTTCAACGAATATATAACAACTTCCTTGTATTTTCGCGTACGTTAATTCAACAAATAGTATCTATGGAGATAGATCTTTATGCCAGAATTAGAAGCAGCCACTACATCAATTTTTTCAGCGCCTATAACACCAATTTTTCAACTTTAAAAATTCACATCATAAACATAATTAGGAAAGCCCAATTTGTCCATTTAAATCATATCCACGTCCACATTTTTGCGCTAGTGTATTGCATAGTAGTTGGAAACGCAATCCCTCATTAAAATTTTCTATCTGTGCAAAACTACGGCCACAGTGGTGATTCCTAGCACACGAGAGTAAATTGACATGGGTTAGTGTTTAATAAGAGCAAGTGAGTTGCTTCATAATTCGTGTAATGACGTGGTGTTAATCACAACGGACCTAATGCCAATTTCGTTTATGGCTCGACAAACATAATTAGCCTTCGAATCTGTGACCTTAACTTTACCTCAGGTTATTATTAAACTTTAAGCAGGAGCCATTGCACCTGTATACCTTGCAGGCCGTATGCAAACAAATACCTGTATATCATACAATAATTACACCTAATTGCAGCGGCTTACGTCTTTCGTTTGTCCCCTGCAATATCAAATTACGATGCTGATCAAGGAAAGACTCTGTCGCCATATATAGATCATCTGTATTTCTTTATTTTTTAATGCTTTTTGAACTTTTAAAATTTAAAAGCAGCAGTAATTTTAATTACTAACTAAGAAATGGGTGTGAGATACCAATAAAAATAACATCACTTAAAATTCTCATAAAAATATTCTAAAAACATCTTCTATCACGCTTGAGCCCGAGGAACAACACTTCAACCCACATTTCCTCCCACCATGAGATTGACTATCTAATCATACACTGACACCAACATTCCATCCCATTAGCTCCCTCTCTCTCTCTCTCCTTCTCTTCTCTCTCTCTTATAATTCATCCATTACTTTCCAACTTATAACTTTTGCTTCGGCAAAAAATTCAGAAAAGAAAAAAAAATACAATAAATAATGCAGTTTTAAGACTCACTTACGAAAAGAGAAGGTTACCCGGGAAAAAAAACCATCGGGTCATATAATACAATAAGCATCAAAAAAAATTGGGGGTATAGCCCACACATGAAATTTGGTCATAGATTCATAGATAGGGTACGTAAGGTCCAAAGTATAGGTTAGGACACACGTCACACCAATTAAGAAGTACAAATGAATGAATAGCTAATGACTTTCTCAAGCCCATGGGAAGACCAAAAGGAAAGTGCAGAGGAACAATACAAATAGCACTTGCCGAAGACCCAATACAATACACTGATACACCCGCCCATTCCTAAAACGTGGATTGACTCCACGCCGGTCCCCACTAATCTATTCTTTTTCCACCACAAGGAGGAAAAGCAACTAATAAAACATGCTGAATCACCTAGAAAGAAAGGTGTCTTTCTGGGATTGGCTCGCTCGGCTCGACCACGAAATATATGCTTCGAGGATCGAAAACGCGGATTAGGTGAAACAAGACCATGTTACGCGCCGATGTCGCAAATCATACCCTGCAAAAGTAGTCAACCATCAATACTGATTCCAAACCCACGTGTACAGAGGCTGCTCCATAAGATCGCTCCCCGTGATAATATTTATACATATTACATTAACGCTCGCAGAGAAGGAAAGCTGTAATAGAAAAAAACAAAGAAAAAATAAAGAGAACATAGTTACATTACATCCATGCCATTATTGAAATCTACATGCTAGCGCACGTCAACACTGCTATGCTAGCTTTTTTTGTTCGCATTCTCGATCCGTGCAATGCAGTTCCAAAAATCAAGGAGGGGTTTCTATCTACAAAAGTTGTATCGATCCCTTAAATTAGTTAGAGAATGTGTTAGTTCAATCGCTTTGATGTATCAACCATTTCCATGATTTTCACTTAACAGTAAATTGAAACTAGCGTACTATGATACATTGGTTCATATCTGGCTATCCGTTTTTCAGTAGATCGAGATATATTTTAATTTACACTTACTGCCAATCTTACGTATTTTCTGTCAACTCGAACTAATTTTAAAAAAAAAAAATCTAAAAAATCTAAACATAAAAAATTGAAACAAAATCTCCTAGCTATTCTCCCTCATTGAATTGTTTCAGTTATAAGGATTGTTTACTAGTTTCCTTAGGAAAGGTTGATGAAAGTCACAACAACATTCATATAACAGAAAAACTCGGGATATACCTCTTTCGCCTCGTAAGATCCCAAACTCTTGTAACGCAATCTCAAATCACCAATATTGCACTTAAAAGAAATAATATTTCCCAGTAACATTAAGACACTTCGGAGCCCAGAATTTAATTACTTAAAAAAATATTCTCCCTAAAATTTATTTTCTATATTATAAATGAATTTATTAAAAAATATAGAAAAGATTCATGTATACTTCAATTGTTCATTGTATAACTCTCTACCACCCTCAAAAATTTGTTTAAACAGAAACATTATAACCAATCAAACACCGCAATATTGTAATAAAATTTCCAACCGTGCCTTCCACCACGGCATTTGGTGCTAGAATTTTGCAAAACTTTAAATCAAAGACGTTGCCTAGTACCAAAAAAAAAAAAAAAAAAAGACACTCACTCCGGCATTCTTATGGCATAGCCACTGTTGCTTTGTCGCTTGACAGTTACACTGCGATTCGTTTGAGTCCCAATCCTTTCCAGCTTGCATTAATTTGGCAGACTGGTTGCCTTGTGCCTGCTATTCATAGCTGCATTTGGCGTCACAAATATTGCCCAACACAGAAAAATCAGAAACAACCGGCCAGATAGAGAATTTCGTAAGAAAATGGAAACATAGGCTATTCTTGGCTAATTAGCAAACGCTGGTTTGTCCACAGGCACGGTCTGAAGACAACACGGTTCGTGTGTAGGAAGATCTAATAGAGGTTGTAACTTCGAGAAGTTTCTAGTTCAGTAAGTACTGGGTCCTGCAATTCCGTCCCAGACTCCGCAATTGCCCCTATTTCAGTCCCCAGATAACACTATTTAGGACTTTCACCTTTCCAAATCGTCGCTAGTGTTAGCATCGCAAACATTAGAATACACATTAATTAATTGAATAAAATACTAAAATAGAGGTCCGTGTTTTCTGAACATGTCTCTGTGTTTTACATAATTACGCAAATCTAATGGCCTAGGAGATTATTTAATCAAAACTTACCACGGACCAGTCTATCATGTTCATCAAATAAACTTTTGTTACGTGCTTAAAGTTTACGCATACGCCTAAAGTTTATGCAATACTTTCTCATACCACATCGTCAGTTCCAAGTAATTTACCTAAATTGCCGCTTAACCAACCTGAAATAATTCCAGCTCATCAATCTTGGTTCTCCCCAATATCATGTAGAGATACTAGACATGTAAACCGGGACTACTCGAGAGAACCACAAAAACACGCAAATTCAATGAAATTACTTTCTTTAGGGCCCTGAAAGAACTGGGTGACTGTACCTGTGTTCTGGAGCCTCTCTTGTGTGGGGGGTCGCCCGGAACAGCGGAGTAAGACATATTTCTTATTTCTGTACACATGGTTTCAAAACTGATAACTTTTGTTGAGAAGATTCAACTAGCTTCAAGGAAATTTTAAGTCGCTTGTATTCTTGGACAATTATAAGAAAAAAAAAAGAACCCACATTAAAAATAATTCTTACAATATCACCTCCCTTCTATCAAAAACACCACAGCAACATAAGTCCATACAAAAACTATTACTTTTACTGTTAGTATACCGTGATAGCGGAAATTATCAAACTCCAGTAAGCACATTCCCATTGTCACCTCGAGTAGTCAAAGATACAGTATCTAGGCAAGCGATAGACAATAGCTTTGTGTTCAAATCGGAGAAAATTTAGGGTTGGAGTACTAACAGACCTTGATAGCTGATATCTCACTATTCCCACAAGAAATCGAGCTATCTCATCTGTCGGAGATCGATATAGCCCATTTCTACCGAAATTTGAGATTGGGTAATGGTAATGCTCAAACTCACGAATCCAAGATAAGTCTAATATTTCGTCTTCTGCTATAAGACCAAGGAGAGGAATGTGATGAGTATCTATTCTAATGCTGGAGAATCTATGACAGAGGAAAGTGTATGCGCGATAATATGAGACAGGCCCCAGTATATCTTATCGTGCGGACTCCTTGCATATCCCCTCGTTCTCAGCGAACGAATCGAGTCTGACAAAAAATTATCATAATAAAAATAATAATAACAACTTCAGTAGTACATCCAGATCAGACGAGAATCACGAAATCGAGAATCCAACGATCTGTTGCCATTCCTCCACACCTTCCGTATATACTATCGCTAACTATGCATACTTTCCCTCCTCCTTCCAGAGACCGCCAATATATTTCGTCGACTTCCTTGATCGCATTAACCCTTATACCAAAAAACACCAGTATTGTGCACTATCCTCTAGCTTACACCAAAACTTGCTTCTAATAAATCCTAATTAGTGTATATAACTGCACACATTACTGATGAGTATGCATACTAGGTTCTCTTGACGTTCTTGTTTCTCCTCTCTGATCACCTTAGTCGTTTAGGTACTTTCTCTCTTCCTCAAGCTCAAGTCCTTGGAATTTAGTTTTTGTCTGTCGTAAATTTTATTCTGATCAAAGTCTGACTTATTTTGGATTTCTTTTATGACAATCTGTTAGAACAGGAGTGAGAACATATTCGGATTACTATTCCTAAAGATCATGAAAGCCATTCTGCTACACTCATTGTTACACAGCTTCCAAAACCATCGACTATGCGATATCAAGATCTGACCCGTTTATGTAGTTTCAATTCCATCAATTTGTTCGACTTTAGAACAATTTTTACACTCCCTGTTTTGACAAATATGATCTTTTATGGTACCAACTAATTATTTTATTTATGTTTATAATTTTTCTTATTATGTGCCAAAGCTAATTTAGTTCAAGTCCTATGCTTACTGCTTGCAGGACGAATGTGTATTTGCTATTCCTGTTACGCAAATGTCGGGTATTCCTCAGAGCCAGGTGGTCGTCCTTATCTCTCCGACTGTTACCTTTTCCTCACAAGACAAAATACATTCTAGCAGCTAACACTTCTTACACTTGCGGTGCGCGTCGTCGAACGGACGTTTTGAACAAACGTACTCTTTCCCAAGCACTTCCACCAAACCCAGCTTTCAAGCGTAGATGAATGTTAGTGGAGACGAGTGATTAGTTGAAGACAGGCCAATTTGATGGCGTGTTTCTTGAATTTTTAACTTTCTTTCTTCGCTGATCCGGTTTATGCTTGATTCATCCTTAATCGTGATTAGCATCCGTTCTCCTGCCCTATCTTTTATCAAAACCCCTTTCTTCACAAAAAAGTTTAAGGATCCTCAAAATATATATGTATGAGCCTCACGCTATTTAATAAGAACATATATTTATCAATTGTCATATTATATTAATCGGTAAGAAATCATAGCATCACGTATCACAACTTATATTCGAATAATCAAAAATATACTTGAACATAATTGATCGCTTGTTCAGACATAGATACTTTCTAATAAGAATCTAATTTAATCTACTTTATAGTATACGGCAGTGAAACTAAGTATTTATGTCAACATAATTAAGCTTAGCCGTAAGACCGGATTTAATTTACACACAACAAAGTTGAGTAGTGTCCTATACCATATATACTCATTACTTATATTCTTAATATTAAATCCACATCTGAAAATTCCAAATAATTTCTAACTATTAATATAATTAAACTATAATCTAAAGTTGCTTGGGCTAGATCATACCTATAATTAACTAATTTATTCATTTGACTGTTTTGCTTCCTACATACTCTCATCACATTTATATTAAAGCTATCTATCACGAAGATTTATCTATACTTTACTAAGAATTTATGAATCAAAACCACGAATATATTCACACATGACAAAACACTTCATGCTTCTAAATTCGTGGCATGCTGAAAATCTTAATAGGTCCATTACGTTCATCCAGGAACATAAAAAGAGAAAAAATCGTAATCTCCAAACCATTCACATTATATACCACATCGCTATTCACTATCAGAATTTTTAACTGACAAAATTCTTATTAGAATACCAAACCGATCTCAGATGTACAATATCTATGTCATATACTAACTATAATAGGACTTGTATTCAAGGATCAAAGTTTATTCAAATAATATAACGATAAAAAACAAATTATAAGATATAGTCTAAACTGAGATAAATATATTCTCTTATCTGATTTTTTTCATACGATCATCGATAGGAAATCACCGGCGTTATAAGCATGATCGCTCGAGAATTGAAAGACCTCTATTGGATCCAAATCATCTGGGATTAGGGGAAATTTTTAAAAAGCATGAGAATTTCTCCACATGCACCAACCCCAGAAAACCTATATTACCAAAGAGCGGATCCTGATGCTATCTTGAAAAACCCGACATGATTACCCGGGCATCTTCTAAGCATCTCATTATAGATCGTGAGTGGTTTGGCGCAATGCGAACATACTCTGGAGCCGCTGGAATGTGCGGAGAGTCTGATCACTGTACGGTCAAGAACGGTGAACGCCCCGGGTTAAAACAGATTTAGTATATATATTAAATACACATAAACAAAGTAAATAACTATACATTCATGATTCAGTAAATCGGCCTATGATATGATTAAATGAAGCAAAGATTGTTATTTCTCCGTGTGATTCGGCCACTCCTCCGAGATAGCACGTAAGTGACCTTATTCAGTACAAACTCAGTCGTAGTCGGCTTTTGTTTTTTGAGCCAGTTGTCTGAGATGACAAATCCACAACTCTGCTGTGTGAAATCGTTGCACTCCACCTGACTTGGTCAGAATTCATCCTGTTGTTCTAAATAACGTGTTTATTCATCCACAATTATTCAGATTTATTCCAACATCTAACAAAGCCGATGTATAAAATAAAATATTCAGCGCTTGTTTGAGTGCACGCAAGCCAATAACTGTCTTACTCGCCATTCTATCTTCTATCACTACGTGCACGCATTCTTTTCTTTATCGTCAAATTATAAGTCTTTTAATTAGCTTGAGTGACAGCAAAATCCCGCCAATCCGTGAACGAGAGTATTATCGGATAATTATTTTTAAAAAAATACAGTAATATATTATTCTTTACTTAAATAATAAACACAAATTACAGGCTTTACCACCCCATGCATCACTACGGGTAGGAATAAAAAAACAAGAAAAATAAAGCACCGGAACTCCTCCACCTCCTTAGTCTCCTGTTCTCCATTTAAGCTCTCTCATCTTAATATATGACTTATATTCCCCTTACGAAGCCTATTCATGATCCTTTTAAACTTCGACATTAAAACCCTATCCTTTCAATATGACCATCTCATAATATATCATATTAATTATAGACCAATTCAACGTCCTATGATCCCTTTCTTTTATATTAACATACATCACCAAATCCTAACCAACATTTCAATCTGGAACCTTAATACAATCACTATGTCCCTCACAACTTACATAACCTTAATGAGTTATCCTTACTATACTTGACTGAGTGCACATATTCAGAATCACTATACTTATTGTACGATCAGTATCGTAATCTCCTGTCTCTCGAATGGGAATTACCAAAACAGTTGACTATC
>CM025855.1:31719479-31776988 GCA_003952965.2 Morella rubra
GAAATGGGAAGGAGGAGAAATTTTTCAAAATTAACAATTTAACAATTATTCCTACCATCTATAGTTTAAAAGTTATCATAATTTCTATTGAGACACCGAGCATAAGCAAATTGCTATAAGGGCAGTGCCAGCTGCTCCGTCATAATAGTACTATTTTTGAGTAGATAGACTTTTATAGATATTGTCTTTAGCGGCGGCTGTGTCTGATTCATCTGGCCGACATTAGGGTCTCTCTCGTTTCTACCATTTGATTGCAACTTGCTACAAATTTGCAAGCTTAATCCAAGGTTTGAGTTATTTATATTCTCCGGAAACTTGAGATGAAAGGACAAAACACTGTTTTTTTTTTTTCTGTCTCAAATTCTGTCCTGGGGAAAGAACGTCGAAAACAAATGGGGCCACAATAAATTATTGGTCATGTGTTGAGTCATATGCAGATGGATAGCAGGTTACGACAGCGTAGAATTATTTCTGAGAACCAAGAATCAGATCTTGACGGGGGACAGCAGAGATATCAGTAGAGGAGCCCACCAGTAGTCCTTTGCCAAGGTAGCATATATATCAGCTGCAGTTAGAAAATCCTACACGCTTAGAGAGAGATAGAAAAAAAAAAAAATTAATAAGAACCAAGATGGATGGAACTTACTCCAATTCATGTGATTCATGAATGGTTACGATGCAAAAGATACATGTCTCTTCCCATTAAAGAATTAAAATAAAAAAACAATTTTAATTAAGTCAATTAAATCTAAACTTTATATTATGGCTCTTAAGTTCAAAGCCCAATTACACTTGTCAAATGTGGTCCACATATGGCCCGATTAAAATAAGTAGTTCTAACAAAAAAACATCCTACACTTTTCCAACATAATCAACCCTGAAATGAGTAGGATCAAGATCATATCAACACTATATCTGTCTAAAATTGAGAGTGCTTTTTTATGTCCCTCCTTAATTTGAACCAAATTGGCTGTCATCCATAAGGAATGACAGGCTTAAGAAAGAGGACAAACAGCTTGACCAAAGGTAGACGGTTGGCAAGAAGGAAAACGGAAAAATGGATACTTTCTCCATAGGTTACAGGATGAACAGGATGGCATTCCCCGATGATAGCTCGAAACTCAGTCTGTATGATCAGTAGGTTGATTGCCCAAAAATAGCACTTGTTTGATCTCCACCCAATAGGTGAATTACATCATGCTTTCATTCTTACTCCATCCGCTTCAAAGAGAAGGAAATCATTAAATACAAACATAACACCCAAGCAAAGTGTATAAATGAGGATAATATCGTTTCAGCTTGTCTATGTGACTTCAAAAATAAAGTCGTTCACATTCAGAAGAAGCTCAACAAAACACGAATCCAATCCTAGTAATGGAACCGAAGCAAGCGATTTCAAGAAAAGAATATCTTTAGCCTTCTGTTACACATCCTTCTCTCCTGTGATAAGTTCCATGCTAAGCATACTCAGCCTGGAATTCGTAGGAATCAAACAGCCCAGATCACTCGTAACAGTGACCAGTTATAGTTTTTAGCCAGAGCTACCTTCGAGAATATTCTTTCTGGTTCTGCAGCTGAACTCCTGCTAATGATGTATCAACCCCTGTTTCTGATGGCCATGACTTTTCCACATTCACAGTGTAAAACAAGTACGCATACCAGTCATTACCAGCAACCTGAAACAAAAATGTATATAATTAGTATACTTTTAAGTGTAATTACAAATTATTTGACTGCTTTGTAAAGGGAAGAAACAAAACACAGCTTTTGCTTGCAGTTAGAGCTCTGACAGAATATGAAGAATTAAGAATTAATAAGTGATAAAGGAAGCTACAGGAAAAACATTGCAATTCAGGAAAATGGATTGTCAAATGGAGATTAGGCCAGACCGAAATAACCTACAGCAAAATGGCAGAACATTTGCAACATGCCGCAAGTACAATTACCTAACATTCGTAGGGAAGTACTTGACTCACTAATAGAAAAAAATTGCGATTTTGAGGGAAAGGAGATTAATGATATCTACGTTCTATTTTTATTTTGGTAGGGACCAATAATTTTCTCCACAAATTCAAGTCTTAGTAGATTGTTCCTGCTAACTTTGGAAGTAAGCATGAGTATCTTCGGCAAGTCTCTGACAAGGATAGTTTCCTACTTTTACCAGAAACAGTCCTGGAAAACAAGCATTTAGCTGAGATTAGATATATTATAGTTTGCTATCACTTGATTTGAGGACAATATAAACCACGAATCTCCTTGAAGTGATAGAAAAGTTATTCTTATGGGGAGAAAGTCGCAGTGAAGTCAAATGGTTTTTAATGGTTTCATAGCCCAGGTGATTGTGGCAAGTACAGAGTAAAAAGGGAACTTTGTAGTTGGTTTGTCAATTGTTCTTACAGCTTTAACCTTACAAAACTAACCACTATGTTCTGTAAGATCAACTGTTGCTTTCTGAACGCTGACATTCTAATAAATACACTACACATGGTTGTGAGAGAATTAAAGATCCAATTTGTTCTAATAGCAACGAAAAAGCACATTTCATCAGCAACAGATAAGGAGATCCTGACTGCAATGAAGAATATTTACCATGAAGAAATGACCAGACATCAAATTAGGATTATGCATCCAGATAACAGAGCTGTAGCATCAAATTTCAATACAATCCCTGAAAGGAAATATCGGGAATCCAATATGGCTGATACTAAAGATCGCCACCACCACTTGTATCATAGTCTAATTCCCAATGAAAACCAGCACTTAAATGAGACGAGTGATAGGGTAAATTCACAGTAGTAACATACAGTTAATATGGGTGGCTGTTAACATCCGAAGTTAGCCATGACATGGGTGCTCTATTTTCAATAGAAAATTCCAATTCTTTGATCAAAAGGCGTGCGATCCCAGCACTAAAATCTATAGTAAAATGCTAACCCTCCCTTTTATTCTTGGCCATGCCATAAAGGAGAGTGAATAGAATTCTAAAAACCTGTCATCTTTCCAACAAGTAATTTTTTCAATCCACTACCACCTACAATATATTTTCCTAGATCAGAAGATGCCTTAAGAGTCAAAAGTTTAATGAGTTTAGAAATCTGAATTGGATGGCTAAATGCAAGACAACAGCAACTATTGCAAAAGTGAACTGTGACATATGCAGAGCAAAAATATTGTTGATATTTCCATTCTGTTGTCATCTATTTCAATATCATGCATCCTGGAGAAACAATTAAAATGCATGTTTGCGCAACCAGTCTAGCATTTACATGCATCCAATCATAGTCATCTTTCTTTTTGTTCTTCTCTCAGAAGTTGACATTCCACTATCTAGGATAGGTCTGTCAGTTTTTCTTGGCATATTACACATCAATATGATTACTTAATCAGAAAAAAGAAAAGAACATGGATCTGTAGGGTGTACACATACACTCACATTTACACAGATATGAATATATATATCTGTGTGTGTGTGTGTGTGTTGTTCATGTCTACGAGTCAATTCATTCGATTACTACACCCAGTAAGGAAAATCAACCCCAAGGAAGGATGAAGGAGAAGAGCAGACTTATAAACAAGTAATCTACAGCCATGTATGCAATGGATTTCTGCAGTTTTGTACCATAGTAAAACTAACAATCATCTGTTCTCAAAAACAAAATTGACTATGAAGTCCATAAATTTTTGCAGACTTCTAGATCAGCTACATTTAATAGGTTTTCTTAAAGTAGCAGAAGCAAAACTACGAGAAATGAATGCTGAGTGATCCCACATTCATCTGGACCAGCTGGGATAGAATATACGGAATCTTGAGGAACAGTAGTAGATATAATCTTGAGAAAAAAGAAAGGAGGGGAGTCGTTGGGGGAGGGGGGGAGGGGGGAGCAAAGCTCTGACAGATCTTAAATCTGGATTCTTCTAAAGGGAGAACTAAATTAGTGATTGAGAACAGGCCATGCATATTCGAATGGAAAATTTTATCACACTAAAAGTGTAACCAAAGGTCTTATTAGGAACCATACAAAAATCTAACAAAAAGAGCACAAAAGTGACCAGAAACAACTTTACGGCGCCAATGACTCTAGTCGCACCTTGCGTGGTAAATATGGTTAGATGGAGTTCTGACCCATTCACCATGTTGGACACCACAGCTGCAAACAAAATACTGACCTAAGTCTTCAACATTGCCCAGGAATCAGCTTCTAGCATCCATCGTTTGCGCACTATTTGTAAAAATAGACACAAGAGCCAGTGATATTTCACACGTGAAGCTGCAAAATCCAAAGAAAAATTGACCTCAGGAAAAATAAAAATAGACCACATGCAACATATGAATCATTAGTAACCAAATGCTGAGTGTACCTGCAACATTAGTGATGAAGTGGTTGGGTGAACCCACTTAAGGCTGAGTGAGGACAATTTGCCCCATCAAACTTCCCAAACTTTCTAGGTTTGGTTCATAATTTCCTAACTTTTAAGAATGTCTATGGTGTGGCATAACAAGGGAGACAAAATTCCATTGCTTGTTTCTAAAAGACTACCTTCATACAGACATAAATAATTATAGTGTCAATAAACTGTTTGTTGATCCGATTACAGAAAAGTCCAAGGTCCACCACCGAGCAGCGCTGTTATTCTACATGCTAAAGGTTGAAGAATTACTGCAAACCTGCAAGTTCCTCTCAGCTTCTTATTACTGAACCTCGGTGATCATGAATTTCCATGAAGAAATGGAAACCTTAGCCCACCAACGTTGTTTAGGATCATGAATCACCAATAATCACCACAAGAGCAAATCCCATCCTGAAAGTGATGGTACCGATTCATATCTCGGATAATAATATCTCGCAGAACCCACTTTGAGATTAACTTGATCGCAGCATGACAATCCACACATATCCGAAGATTTTTAATGATACGAATAGGTCCTCCAGATGGCATTTTAATTAGGGCATAAGCAAGAGCTAATCTTTCACTGTGTAACCACAAGAGGCGGTCCTTTTCATTATCAGCCACATCAACCAAAACTGCAGCATGATTAGGAACATACCCTGCCTTCCTGCTTTTCATCTTCAATGATTCCAGCATCCCAGTAATCAGTTTCATGTCAGGATGTGAAGTATCTCCAACAGTGAAGTAATGAACTACTCCCTGGTTCTCAATCCAACTTAATCCTGGTTCCTTCCTTACTCCTCTCCTTTTCATGTTTTTCCTAACAGAAGCCATGTTTTCCCACCTCTTTGCAGTAGCATACATATTTGATAATAACACATGGGTTGCCTCATCTTCCGGCTCCATCTCAAGCACACGCTGTGCAGAAATTCTTCCAAGCTCGATATCATTACCGATAACACAAGCTGCAAGCAAAGCACGCCATACCATAACACTAGGCTCAAATGGCATTTGCTCAATCAACTTGACAGACTTATTAAGATGACCTGATCTGCCCAGAAGCCAGACCATACAACTATAGTGCTCAGCACATGGTTCAATGCTATAATCCTGGACCATAGAATTAAAATAAGCTTGTCCCTGATCTAACAGCCCTGCATTGCTACATGCTGATAGAACGCCAACAAAAGTTAATTTGTTGGGTTTACACTTCGTTTTCTGCATCATTTCAAAAACTTTGAGAGCTTCCGTACCCAAGCCATGTGTAGAACATCCTGAGATCATAGCATTCCAAGAAACTTCGTCACGCTCGTTCAACATGTCAAATACCAAACGGGCATTGTTAATGCTGCCACACTTGGCATACATATCTATCAAAGAATTTCCAACAACAATGTGCCTGTCATATCTGGTTTTGACGGTCATGGAATGAACTTGAGCTCCCGTATCCAAGGCTGCTAGACTAGCAGAAGCACGAAGTACACTAGAATAAGTCACTTCCGTTGCCTGCACTTGGTATTCAAGCATATTTAGAAATAACTTCAATGCCTTCTCCCCATCACATGCCCGGACATAGCCAACAATCAGAGTGTTCCAAGTCACATCATTTCTATTCAGTGATTCCAAAAACAGATCCTTAGCGTTCTCCATTCTTCCACATTTTGCATAGACATCCGTGAGGGCATTGGAAACAAACAAATCTGAGTGGAGACCAACTTTGAGTATGTAGGAATGGATTTGCTTCCCCAAACCTAAACTTTCCATAGTCGCACAAGCTTGCAGCACACTAGCAAACGTAAACTGGTTAGGAATGATAAAGGCTTGCCTCATTCGACAAAACATGTCCAAAGCTTCTTTGCTCCGACCACTTTGTGCGTAACGAGCAATCATGAAACTCCATGGAATCACATCTTTTCTAGGGATCTCCTCAAATGCTAGCTGAGCATCATTAATGGCCAAAAACTTGGTGTACAGTTCAAGTAAGGCAACACCCACGTAAAGGTCCTGTTCATAGCGAGTTTTCAATGCATACCCATGAACACACTTCCCCACGTTAAAGGCCTCAAGTCCAAGACAGGCCTTGAGCACACCAGCGAAAGTGAAATTGTTTGGCTTGAACCCAATTATTCTCATTTGAGAAAAGGCCTCTAATGCCTCTTCAAAACAATCATTCTCAGAATAACAAGCCACCATCCCGCTCCACGAAACCATATCCTTACAAATAATTCCACCAAAAACCTCTCCAGCACTAGCAACGTCTCCACAAACAGAGTAGGCATCGATAAGAGCGGTCCCAACAAATGCACCAGAGTCCAGACCAAGCTTACAAATACAACCATGAATGGTCCAACCTAGCTCAGCCCATCCCATACTCACGAGCAACTTCAAAATCACGGAAAAAACGAAAGGGTTAAGCTCGTGACCCTCTCTATGCAACCTAATGAACAACTCGATACCCTCACTGAATCGCAACGACTGCGCGAATCCCTGAATTAACGTAACAAACGAGATTGTATTTCTCTCAGCCATTTCGTTGAACAGATTAATAGCACCATACAATAACTCAAATTTCACATACATGTTGAGTAGAACGTTGTAACCGAATAAGTCCAAACAACCACCCCTTTTCAGAATGTCACAGTGGAGGCCCTTCCCTGAAGTGGGGTCACCGTTTTGGATACAATCTTGAAGGATAGCGGCATAAGCATGGGGATTGAACTCTGAGCTCGGCAGGTCTACAAAACTCGTACATTGTTGAGTCACTTGCGCCACTTGGGCTGAGAAATAACGTCGTCCGAAGCACACCCAAGGGTTGCATTTTCTATAATGCGTTGCAAACTCTATACAAGGAGACAGATTTCTGTGACAAAAGAATCTGATCATACGCCTAGGACTCCCAAGCTCCCAAATTCGAAGCTCCGGATCACGAAAGCGCAAGCTCGGATATCCGGTGAATCAAATGTTGCTAACTTGCTATTCGCAGAGAGCCCGGGAGACGATATCAAAACGGGCGCGTTTCAGGATTTATCAAACGTTGCGTTCTGAGCAGGTGAAAATGTTGACAAGACTGAAACGGCAGCCAAGCTCAAGCGTGCAACGAAACGGCGTCGCATTCCCACACTGCAATTAGGGTTTCCAAAGTCCATAGAGTCGCCACGCTATATAAGATGCTCTTCGTATGGCCGAAACTCGGATCACACTTCTGAGTCTCCGTCATAAAGTCTCTCTTTTCTCTGATTATGCTGTAGGTCTTTCTTCGCGTCTGTGGCTCTGTCTTTTATTTTCCCTTCTAATTTTGGTTTGGTTGCGTTAGGGAGAAGATGAGGATCTGAGCAGATGATGAGGATATTTGTAATGAATACTGATAACTCCATGAAGCTATCAAAATTCGAGCTTTTTAAAACTGATGCTCAGCCAAAATCCCACTCCTCCTTCGCCCTATTCCCAGTTTCTTTCGTCAGTTCAAATCTACTCTTATTTAATTATTCGTTTTTCTATATCGAAGCTCTATCCAAAGAAGATGAAACATCAGTCAAAACTGATGCCCTTTGGATCTGTCGAGAATTACAGATACCTCACTGCAAAGAGCTTCGTTATATTTTTATTTCTGTTTTTTTTTCAGACCAGAATAAACGGGGAAGGTAAGGGGATGGATCAAGCTCCGGGATAAGCAAAAAAAAAAAAACTTTGTTAAACTCCTGAAAAAGAAGCCGAACCGAACTATGTCATAATCTGTGAAGTTTTATCTTTACAAAACGAATTTGGTGTTCGAAAAGATATGTTTGTGAATTTGCAATTATTGAATATGTTCAAAAAAAAAAAAAAGCGAGCATTCTTCTTCCAAACCTACGTTGCATCTCTCTTTACAGCCATGGGAGCGCAGAGGATAATAAAAAGATGAAGAGCATAGGATGTTAAGGAAAATAGCCGACAAAATTAGATTAGCTTCTCATAAATCTATTTAGGTTATTGTTGCCTTTGTGTATGAATCTTTTTTTTCTTTGGTACGTGAAATCCAATCTTCGGTACATATGAAGTTTGGACTTTGTTTATTGATCATGGTTTGAATCCTTGATTCGATTTCACCCATGAAGCATTAGACCACAAATGCATTACTATTTGTCTCGTACCAGATAAGGGGAAAAAGAATTATAGTTCCATTATCTTTGTTATTTTCTTTTCATTTTTTCTCTCTTGGGGTAATTTCATAATACATAACTGGAATAGAATTAACTTACTTATCTAACCATAGACCCACAAAAAAGGCCAGGAACTTTATTTCGACTCTTTTCTTATATAAAATAGCCAAGCAAAATAATCCGTAAAGTTGAAGGCCATTTGAGCGTAGCCCAAACTAACTACCCGACAGAACGGACTGTCCTTTGGGCAAGTCTTCGGAGGTGCAGAACTTTGTTAGGGGCAAGAAAGCGTATGTGTTAGATTGCCCCGGCTCGTTTTAGGCCTATAATCTCCCATTTTTCTACACCTGAATGTGAAAGAATGGGATTAGCATTTCAAACGCAGACGGATCCAAGATAGCTTTGAATGGGTCCGTTGGGCTAATTATTCTACGTGGCCTTCTATGTTGTTGGCTACATAATCTTTTACTGATGAGAGATCGTATCAAAAACCAACCCAAGACATGTTTCCCTTCCCAACTTTGCAGTTTACCCCATATTTTACACGTGTTGGGTCCACTTGTAATTCAAGAAAAATTGAGTTTCGTACACTACTACTCTAATGATGATATACCACTGCACGGCATTAGATAGCTTCTTGAGTACGGGGGTAACGTGGGTTCATAAACCGAGATACGGTTCGTAGCCAGGCAGAAAAAAAAAAAAAAAAAACCATAAGGGAGCCATTACATTAAAATAAGTTTTGAGGATTAATTAAAATACAAAAAAACACATAAGAAAATCATTAAAAATAAATTTAAATAAGTTTTGGTGGGGCGGGGGGCCAACGGGTAGCTCCATCCCTATGTGCGTGCTAGCACTAGCACCTGCCTTGGCTTCTGGGAGGGTCAAAATATAATATTGAATGTTAAAAAATATACAAATAGGGAGAAAATTAAAAGAACTTCTCTAGTTTTTAGAGGGTTTCGCGAGGAAGCGGCGGGGGGACAGCCCACAGGCTTCGCCTCTGGTTCTAAAAAGCTACAATACTTTACCCACTGTGTCTTCTACAACCCAGCTCAAATGTGGCACTATTAGCGTACAATACGTTTTTTTTATTGCTATAAATAGTCTCGACTGTATAGAAAAACACAAAGAAGGCTATGCCACCAGAGATGCGCACACCACCTCCGCTTCACGCCTTACCTGCCACGACAGAAACTCTAAAATGATCCTTGTAACAAACTGACACGTGTTGGCACATATAAGTCCTTTTATATATGTAATTAATAAGATTAAGAGAATTTTATATGTCATTTTAATTTAAAAATAACATAATATCTAAAATATAATAGCTGAGAAGATGCAATACTGTCATTAAACATCTTAGTAATTTTGATAATGTATTGTTTTGCCGCATCATAAGTGATGGGTGATACCGACTCTGTCACTCTAAACATTTTTACTCGTAGACAATCATCTTAATCCAATTAAAACTAATAAATATGACGAACGACGCATACTTATCAATCACTCACGTAAGAATATGTAACGGAACTACCTCATCCTCGCACCTAAACAGATCCTACCCTCGACAAGAATTTATTTTCCAATTATAGTATAGACGACGACCTACTTTTTCACGTAAGAAATGTAACGGATACCTCATCCTCGCACCTAAAAAGATCCCCCCCGCCTAACGTATCTTGCGGATTATAATGCTTTTCACGTGACAGAATTGAATGCCAAAGACCCCACCTAAAAATTTCAAGGCAATCGTTCTAGCTGTTTGTTATGTGCGTGTAAAGCAAGTATTACTTGATGCTATCAAGGAAAGAATCTTCAGCCCCATATCGTTAATAGTCACATTTGGAGTATATAATACTCAAACGCCTAAATACTTCCAGCCTGCCTAAATGGAATTTATCTCCAAATGCATTAGGGCACTTCCATTTCAATACGTCTCTCTCTCTCTCTCTAATTTGATAGCCGAATCACATTGAAATAGACAAAAATATGGACCTTATAATATATCAACTAAGTAATGTTATGCCCAGCTAATTTTGCACCAAATTAAACAATAGAAACTTAAGGGTGAATTTACTCATTTTGGTGATTCTGCTTTTATATTGTGCATGCCTTGCAACAAAGAAAAAGGACAATCATATTACTTGGAATTATGCCAGGACTTGATCTAATTGGATAATTGTACAAAAAAAGTATCATATATAAATGGAGGTAAAGCCCAAGGCACATGGAATTTGATAATGTCTTCACATATAATAAAGTAGATAAGGTCCCACAGAAAAGGTGGTTACATGTGTCGCGCCAATTGAACACTAAAAAGTAAAATAAATAAATGGGCAGCGGGGAAAAAGGAAACTTCATAGGAAGGAGACGTGGAATAATACTGAGATAGCGTTTGCAAAAGACACGATACAGCCACCCATAACAAAAACGTGAACCAACCTCCTGCCAACCTGTTCCGTCACACTGTTTCTACCACTAAAGAGGAAAAGCTGAAGAAAGATATAAAAAAGTACGGTCTGATCAAACTATTCCTGCGTCCTTGTTACATACATACATATATATACGTATATATATATATATATATCTGTGTCTGGGATTAGCTCGTTCTATGGCGAAACCGCGTATTAGGTGAAACATGCATATGGCGAGGCGGAAGCCAACCTGCAAAAATTTAATCATCAAGCTCATTTATCATCATCCATATGGCGCATCATGCGATCACTTATAATATTTTTAAATATTATAACAAACAAACAAACTAATTAATTAAGTAAAAATTAACTTAATTCAGTCAACCACCGCGTGCTCTTTTTGAGTCCTTTCCATGCAAGTTCCGTGCACCTGCTCATAATTAAGATGACTATCATCTTAAATTACGAACTATATTAAAAGTCACTTAAATATAACTCAGATTTTTGTTGGGTTAGTCTCAGTTGTAAAAAAGGGTTAGCCGTCGATTTATAAGTGTGAGGTAAAATCTTGACACTTTAACTAGTTCTAAAGTTTCACGTGCTTTAATTTTGATTTTAATTCTAATATAAAGTTCGTTTATAAGCAATTTGGTCTTTCGTTCAAATATATCACCTTCAACAGTTAGAGAAGTCGAGAACATGAAGATGAAGGTTTCGGAATTAAATTTACGAACTAGATAAGAACACGAACAGCTAGAAATTATCTACTTCAGCCAATTTCTTTTGGTTTTAGTAATTTACCAGACGTCTAGGAAAGTTTGAGAAAAGTCACACAGAGCCGCGCGTACAGAAAAATTGGACCTACCTCTCTCTGCGCTTCTCTAGGAATCTCTGCAGCGACTTCTGTCGTGCAATTGGCAGATCTGCATTGTTCACCAACAATATTCTTACTTTTTGAAATTATCCCTCGTTCCAAAATTAAAGCCTCTTAGACGCACTTTCAGTCACTTTTACACGTCTGCGGAAGAGAAAATAACTGGCACAAACCTCCGTTCAGTTGATCGAGCAGCTGTCGTTGGTCGCTTGAAGGAACAGCAACTTTCGGGTCCGATGTTCCTTCCAATGCAAACTTCAGAATGTTCTCCACCTATATATCATGTACGTACGTTTGTCCCAGTTGCCGGAAATGAAAATCAGAAACAACGCCAAAATATTGATCGAAAAATAACCACAAGCCTGGAAATAGTATGTTCATTTTTTATTAAACAAACCTTGTCTTGAGGCACGTCGAAAACCGAGACGGTTCCGTTGTAGAAAATCGTAAGAGGTGTTGCATCTGGAAGGTTGTCTGGACCGGGCCTGAAATTCAATCAACCGCAGTCCGTTTTCCATGTAAATAATTCTCAAGAGAATAGTGAAAAAGAAAAATTGATTTGAATAAATCGAGTACCTGAAGGTAGGAGTATAGACAGGTAAAACGGGACTCGAGGGCACCGAAAACGGGTTCTTGGAATGAATGGGATCGCCGGTTTCGGAGCCCTGGGTCCCAGAAGCGGAGGCAATCACAGATTTCAAAACCTCAGGGTTGATCTTGGAAATGGTGCTTTGCAAACCTTCAAACAAAAACAAAAACCGGAACGTTCAGAATCAGCACTTTCGCATAACACACACCACAAGCGAATAAAACAATGGACAGATGAAACGCACCATGAAAGCTTCTCTGGCGATGAAGAAACTTCTGGAACTGAGATTTAGAGGAAGACGACGAACTCTCCTTCTCCATTCCTAAGAAGTCGAGCTGAAAGGCGGCCCTCGACATATTGTGAGTCTCTGCCATGGAATGAATTATCGTTGGACTGGAGAGGAAATGTTGAAGACGACGGAGATGAGGAAAGGAAGAGCTGCTATAAAGAGTTGCTAGAAATCATAGGCACGAGCTTCTTGAGATTCGAAACAACTAAGAGAGAGGGGGGCCTAAGCTCTGAATAGCACACGTCTTCCACGGGTGTCATGGAGAAAAGAAAAATCGGTCCAGCTAATATAATGGAACTGGTAATTCTGGGAATTAGTGTACGCAAGTGGTTCAAGTAGTGTAGGAAAAGTCGAAAACATTCGGTTTTGGCGTGGTGGGAACGTCTGTTTCCAGCTTTGGGTTGTGCTCGTGACCGAACTGATCCGTTTGTTGTTTAGTTAATTTTGTTGAATACTATTCGACACGAGTTTGTTTTAGGTAGACTAATTGGACTGTTTGACGATTTTGTCCTTTCACGTTTTCTCGTCTTCGTAGTATTTTTGGTACGGGCTTCGGTTTCTAGAGTGTTTGACGATTTTGTCCTTTTACAATTCTAGATGCTAATGTAATTTCGGTACAGAGACGGACTAAGTCCCAAGTTGTTGTCCAACTTGTTTAGATTCTTTTTGAATGGTCGCTTGCTTTTGCTTGTTTTTCTCTCCCTTTCTGCAACGTTGGTCTCCTCTCTCCTTTGCCTGTTCGAGTTTTTTTTTTTTTACACTTTAGTGTTTTTTAATAAGCAACTTGAATATTGTTTTAAATTGAGTAGCAGAAGTCTTGGCTTTTTAAAGTCTAGCGAGAGGGGTATATTAGTGAAGGGTGAACCGAATCCTACCGTGAGTTCCCAATTAAGACATATCTTAGCAATTGCTTGTTTGGTCAATACTCAAGGATAAATATAAAGTTGGTCTATGTGATTTGTGTAAAAATCAAATCAAGTCTTAGACTTTAAAATTTATTTAATTAGTTTATAAAGATTAAAATCTATCAAAACTTTAATCACTCTTTTGGGAAGGATTCAAACTTAATAGACTAATTTTATGGATTTTAAAATTTAGGGACAACCACGAAGTCATAATTTAATCTTAATGGGACCAATTTTACAAAAATAAATTTTGGGTGGCCAAAACAAAGAAAAAAAAATGAAAAATTATTAAACAAAATTGCTAGAGGGAAACAAAATTTTCTTAATATTTGTTTCCTAACTCCATATCTATTTAAAGACTTATTTGATTTTCATGTCAACAACAAACTTTAAATTTATAATTTATCCCTCATTTTAAACTATTGCAAAACTTGAAAAAGTTCTCAAATGTTTCTGAATTCCAAAACGGCAGGCCAGAAAGAAGGTTGAACCATTCGAAAGGTTGTCCACATCTTTCTGTGGTGTGGGGAGATGTAATGAAAAAATGGGTTCTGGCCTTGCCCACATCTTTGGTTGGTTTAATCGGGAATGGATCATTTACCCCTTAAATGTTGGATATAGACCATTAATTCTAACCAAAAAAATTTGGTCTCCATGATGTACACCGTGAGGGCCAGGGCTGCCTGTACGAGTGAATTTGATGTTTCCTATTAATTAGCAAACAAAAAAAAAAAAGACAAAGTTTATGACTCCGGCACACGTAAATTACTAACAAAGGCATCGGAGGGAAAAGATATTTCGTTCGGAATGGCGCTCTGTGCGCATTGCGCCACGGTTGGTAATAGCAGACAGCCGACATGAACCGAAACAAACGGAACTCGAGAAGCACGTGACTCGAACCTCTAGGACTACGTGTTGACTTGGTCCAGTAGCCACGTGTCCTTTCATTAGCGTGACATCAAAAGTCCGTCGTCCACCGTCAAGTCGCAATCTAAGAAAAAGCTCCCTCCAAGGCTCCAAGGAAAGCATCTCGTAGGCAGTTGGCACAGTCTCTCTAGAGCTTAGATAATTGACCGACCTCAAGCTTTCTGGAAATCCGTGTATATTTAATAGTCCCAGAGGGACAGGCCAACCCACCCCTCAATTTTCCTGACATTTAAACAACGTGATTCGACTCACGCTAGTGATGTGTACCGAACGTTAAAATGTGGGCCCTCAATTCGTTACTGTTTTCCGTCCACCCCACGTAACGTAACTTCAGCTTTTGCTAGTACTCTCTGGTCTTTCTGGTCACGCATATTGCCTGATAAAATACGAATTACTGTACTGGGAAGTTGGTCCTTTAGGTCACGGACGTGTTAAAGTTTGAAATTAAAGGCCTAAATTGTCACAAACTTCAAATTACAGGAATGTTTGATGTAATTAAGCTTAATCTTTACTCTATTACCTGCAAAGGAATCAGATATAATAATGTAATTGCCAAACTGTTGTACCTGCTTTAGGGTGAAATCTAAAACCTGGCTCCTTGTTTGGATGGGTTAAAAAAAATTTGAAATTTTGTTCACATAAACATTTTCACATTCTTCAATCCCTTTTTATACATTGTAATGCTTTTTTCACCATCACCGATAAAATTTATGCCATCTTTAATAGAATTGACCCATCCAAATATTAGTGTATTTTGTAATATCTGTGCAGGAGAAGGATCGGGAGCATAATCCGGAGGACTGTCCCTCTAATGAAGCCGAAGTTCTATTTTGGACCTTGGAAGGTGCTGAAGTCTGAGGGGGAAGATTTCACCAAATCAGTGGACTTTTCTGTAGTTACAAACTACAAGTTATTTTATAGGGCTAACCTGCCTTTCTTGGCAGACCGTCAAGTCAATCTATTTGATTCGAATTACTATGCAATCAGACCAGTTTGGGAAGCTATCTTCTTCCGGTCAATCAATAATGCATATTGGGTGGCTTGCAGAGGAGATTCTTCCCGACAAGAATGTCAATTCAAATCTTCGAGATGACAAGAATATTCATACCCCTTACCATAATAGATTACACCGTACCTTGCTGAATTTGGTTATTAAAATTTTAAACGTAAATTACTAACAAAGGCTCGGACGAATGGCGCTCTAACGGTTTAATAGCAGACAGTTTACTTAAAAAGTGCCATGTGCGTGTGTTTGTAAAAAAAATATATATTGCATATTAATAATTATGCTTAAATTCCATTACATAATAAAAATGTTTAAAAATTTTACTTAAAATTTCAGCTTTAACACGCATATTGCCTGATAAAATACGAATTACTGTACTGGGAAGTTGGTCCTTTAGGTCACGGACGTGTTACTTTTAAGTTTGAAATTGAAGGCCTAAATTGTCACAAACTTCAAATTACAGGTGTTTGATGTAATTAAGCTTAATCTTTACTTATGCAGGAGTCCAAACTACCTAACGGCTCCTTGTTTGGATGGGTAAAAAAAATTTGAAATGTTCACATAAACATTTTCACATTCTTCAATCCCTTTTTATACATTGTAATGCTTTTTTCACCATCACCGATAAAATTTATGCCATCTTTAATAGAATTGACCCATCCAAATATTAGTGTATTTTGTAATATCTGTGCAGGAGAAGGATCGGGAGCATAATCCGGAGGACTGTCCCTCTAATGAAGCCGAAGTTCTATTTTGGACCTTGGAAGGTGCTGAAGTCTGAGGGGGAAGATTTCACCAAATCAGTGGACTTTTCTGTAGTTACAAACTACAAGTTATTTTATAGGGCTAACCTGCCTTTCTTGGCAGACACAACAATCTATTTGATTCGAATTACTATGCAATCAGACCAGTTTGGGAAGCTATCTTCTTCCGGTCAATCAATAATGCATATTGGGTGGCTTGCAAGGAGATTCTTCCCGACAAGATTCCAAATCTCGAGATGACAAGAATATTATACTTACAAATAGATTATACCTTGCTTTTGGTTATTAAAATTTTAATTTACCAGACGTATAAAAAATGTGTTGTTGTTAAAAAAACTGTTTACAAACGTTCAGTTATGACCTCTTATGAGAGTCCCGAAAGAGAGGTTAAATAATATTCCTTAAAAAATGAAAAAAACGCTTAACCCAAAGAATAAATTCCCGCCCACGATAGATATTTCAGTTCTTCGGCCCAAGTAAAGGATGCTCCAGAGTCAATGTATCAAAATACCCTGCGAACCTTGTGGAAGAAGATTTCAGAGGACAAGATGATACACGTAAGCTCGAATCATTTCATCTAACTGTTCGACGACGTAAATTGTTAAACAAGATGAGGTGACAGGAAAAAGGTTGATCCGTTCGAGGGAATGGCCTGACAGACCCTTCAAAATGTGTGAAGAAAGATGACAAAAAGAGCCCAAAGGGGAAGTAACTATTTTTTTAAAAAAATAAAAATAGTAGCTAACAAAGGCATCAAAGGTTGAACCTCACGTGGAGGCTCCGTGTTCTTACTCTTTTGTCTTTGCTTGGAGAGAGAGAGAGAGAGACGGTAGCTACCCTTCAACCCAATTTTAGCTGAATTTTTAGTTCAGTGTCTTCGGGCCCTTATTTAGTGGATCTTGTAATAGTTTGGTTATTTTTTTTGCTTTATTTAGTAAAAAAAAAATTTTAATAAAATTTTTATATTTATTATAATAAAAAGAGATGATTTGATAAAAAAAATTTAATTATTTTATTAGATCAAAATTATGACGTGCAAACAATAAATCAAGATTCATGTTATGCATCAATCCATGAGATTCAAATATTTGACACCACCGAAACACATTTGTCTGAACTTAGTAGCTCCTACATTGTTTGTATGTTAAAATTTTGTAGTGGTTAAATTTTTAGAGTACGAGGGATGAAAAGTGAAGAATAGAATTATTTGAATAAATTTTTTATATTAATTATAGTAGAAATAGAATGATCTAATGGAAAAATATTTATTTTTTTGTACTTAGTTTATTACATTAAAATTTTTGAGTTACCAAAATTTTATCATAAAAAGGCCACCGGGTGCTTGTTGAGACACTTTAAAATCTTATAATCAGAACTAAATATGTACTCGTGCAAATAATACACAGTTATTTTCCACAGTATAACGGGACATATTTCTGTGACAAAATAACAATCTGATCAGGATTGCTCCTTGGACTTCCAAGCTCTTAAATTCGAATCTCTGAAGCACCAAAGCTCCAACTTCTAGTCTGGTGAATCACATTTTGGCATTTGCAAAGAGCTGGAGAGGCGATATCAAAACGAGCGCGTTTTCAAGATTTGCCAAATGGTGGGTTGTATGAAGGCGAAAACGTTGTATGCATAAAACGGCGGCCACACTTAAGATGGCAATGAAACGGCGTCGCATTTGATGCTCTTTTATCAATTAGGGTTTCCTGAGTCCCTTCAACCATATCGTATGTAAGGTTTCTCATATCACAATGTATGGCCGAAACTCGGATCAATTAGAGTTTTCGTGACGCAGTCTTTGGTCTCTTTGTTTATGTGGCAGGTGGTTTGTACTTCTTCATGGTCTCTTTCTTTGGTTATGTTTGATTTAGATTTCAAAATAATTTTTTATGTTTTTATTTTTTTAAAATTAGTATAGATTCTCTTAAGATTGGTGAAAATTGTGTTAAAAGTTGTTGGAATTTATAAAAAGTTATTGGAATTAGTGAAAATGTATTGAAATTGATGAAAAAGTGATTATAAGAAGTTTTTAAAAATATTTTGAAAATAATCCAAACATAGCCTTTATTTTCCCTGTTGTGTTAGGGAGAAGATGAGGATCTGGGCAGATGACTAGAGATATTAGTAATGAATACTGATTAACTCCATGAAGCTATCAAAATTCGAGCTTTTTTAAGACTGATGCTCAGCCAAAATCCCACTCCTCCTCTCCTTCGCCCTATTCCCAGTTTCTTTCGTCAGTTCAAATCTACTAGTCTTATTTAATTATTCGTTTTTCTATTTCGAAGCTCTATCCAAAGAACAGAAAAAAGGTCAGCTAAAATTGATCTCTTTTTAAATCGGACGATAATTTGTGTCAAATTCAATTGCGCGTACATGTCAAGGTTTCAACTGTGTTTATAGTATTGGGTCCATCTGATATCGCGCTTTGGCAGCCCGAACTTGGGCCTCCAATCTCCAAATTTCTACAGAGATCTGAGAGACCTACGAATCGGTTGGGTTAATATTGTCTTACCATTCGGCTCTTGTACTCTTCAGGTAAGATTAAAATAGCGAGTCCTGGATAGGCACCGTAATTTGGGACATATTTCTCCATATTTATATCCTTGTATTTATCCTCCCATGTAGGCCAGATCATCTTAATAAATAGATATAACAAGTGGAGCATTCAATTCAATTTTTTTAATATTTACATCTTTTTTATTGGGTTAAGCACTAGACTGTTAAATTTTGTTTTTACACCATGTTTTTCAAGTTTCCATAAAAGTCGGTGTGATATAACTTTTATAATTTTTTGGGGGCTGGGCTGGTGTAGCGCATTTTTTTTTTAAGTTGTGGGCCCCCATTTGTCTCCGCCAGTGGTAATAACTAAATTATAAAATCGGTTGGTAGCGCTACTAATCTTTTCGTGGTTTAATCTAGGTTTAATTGCATCCAGAGTCTCTGAGGTATACGAATATTATAAACGAATCCTTGAGGTAACGTTTTCAACAAATAGATCTTGAGGTAGAGTTTTAGTCAAATCAAGACCCCTACGTCCATTTTCAGCCCATTAACAGTCATTTTGTCAAGGCTTTAAAATTCATTCATAACAAATTAGAAAGTGTCACCTGTCCATTTAAAACATCCACGCCACATCTGCAAGGTGTCTGCAATGGGAGAACGTCGCCTCATTAAGTTGTTTTTTTTTGTTAAACTAGGCATGGTGAGTTGGCAGACACCTGGCGCAGATGTGACATGGGTGTTTTAACTAGTCAGGTGGCGCTTTTAATTCGTTATGACGTGAATTTTAAAGCCCTGATAGCAATGGTCGTTAATGGGCTGACGAAAATGAAGGAGGGGCCTTGATTTGACTTAAACTCTACCTCAGGGGTCTATTTGTTGAAAACTTACTCAGGAGCTCATTTGCAAACTTTGTATACCTCAGGGGCCGTAAGTACAATTTAGCCTTTAATCTATTAGACAATATTTACTTTCCTAATGCAGGCTGCACGTTTCTGTTTTTTTTCCCTTGGAAAGCAAATATTACTCGATGCTGTCAAGGAAAGAATCTTCAGCCACAGATATAGATCATGTTATTTCTTTATTTTTTTAAGATTCTTTTGAATTTTAAAATTTTAAAATCAAATATATTTTTTAACTAACTTAAAAATAATAGTATACCAATAAAATTAACATCACATTAAAAATTCTCCTCAAAAAATATTCTAAAAGAACATCTTCGTAATCACGCTTGGAGCCCGGAGGAGACAACACTCAAACCCAACATTTCCTGCCCACCAGGAGGAATTTGATATCCTAATGCATGTACACTTGCACCAGGACACTTCCATCCCATTACGTCTCCTCTCTCTCTCTCTCTCTTCTCTAATCATTCCATTACGTTTCCATATACTTTTTCTTGGACAAAAATAAAAAGAAAAAAAATACAAAAATAATAGCATTTTAAGACCACTCGAAAAAGAAGGGGAAAAAAAACCACTGGGTCATTAATTACAAAAAGCATCGAATAAAAATTGGAGGTATAGCCCAAGTCACATGAAATTTGGTCATAGATTCATAGATAGGGTACGTAAGGTCCAAAGGATAGGTTAGGACACACGTCACACCAATTAAGAAGTACAAATGAATGAATAGCTAATGACTTTCTCAAGCCCATGGGAAGACCAAAAGGAAAGTGCAGAGGAACAATACAAATAGCACTTGCCGAAGACCCAATACAATACACTGATACACCCGCCCATTCTAAAACGTGGATTGACTCCACGCCGGTCCCCACTAATCTATTCTTTTTCCACCACAAGGAGGAAAAGCAACTAATAAAACATGCTGAATCACCTAGAAAGAAAGGTGTCTTTCTGGGATTGGCTCGCTCGGCTCGACCACGAAATATATGCTTCGAGGATCGAAAACGCGGATTAGGTGAAACAAGCTGCATACGGCGAGGCGCAAGTCAACCTGCAAAAAGCAACATAATCAAACGATTCAAACCCACGTGTCACAGACATGGCGCAACATGCGCGCGGTAATATTGACAACACATACTAAACGCTGGAGAGAAGGAAATAGTGTAATAGAAAAAAAAAAAAAAAGGAAAAACATGTTAGAAATCATGGCGCTATTTGAAGTCGTTACAGCTAGGCCAGTCAACAACTGCATGCGAGCTTTTTTTGTTCCTTTCGGTGCGATCTCGGTGCATGCAGGTTTCCAAGAATCAAGGATGTTGGTCTTATCTAAAAAGATTGGATGGATCCCTTAAGGTAGAAGATTGGATAGGTCAATTATGGGGTCGAATCCATTTCCTGATTTTCCGTAACAGTAAATTGAAGACTAACTATTGAGTTACGAGTTGATTATCTGCCTAGTTCGTTTGTTCAGTAGATCGAAGTAATTGACAATTTCTTCCAATTTGAGTATATGATCCTGCAAGCTCGGAATTTAATTTTAGAAAGAAAAAAAAATCTAAGAAAATCTAAGACATAAATGAACAAAACCTAGCTATTTCCTTCAGTGAATTTGTTTCAGTTATAAGTATTTTTTACTAGTTTTATAGGAAAGAGTTGAGGAAAGTCACAAGAGTCATACAGAAAACTCGGGGTATACCTCTCTTTGCGCTTCTGTAAGAATCTCTGCAAAGACTTTCTTCTTGTAATCGGCAGATCTGCAATATTCACCAATATTTTCCTACTTAGAAAGAAATAATATTCCCAATAATCTTAAGAGACGTCGGAAGCCCAAATTTTGAAACCTCATAATTTTTACTTAAATAAAATAATTCTCTAAAATTTTATTTCTATATTAAATTATTAATTTTTATTTTAAATAAATATAAAAAATTCATTATTTCTTCGATTTCTATGCTAACTCTCACCTCTCAAAATTTTAAACATTAACATTTTAACAATCAAACACCGAATATTGTAAAAAAGATTTCAGAACCGTGCCTTCCACCCACTACCATTATTGGTAGAATTTCAAAAATTAAAAAGAGTTGCCTGAAGGTACCAAAAAAAAAGAAAAAAAGACACTCACCTCGGTTCAGGGTATGGAGCAGCTGTTGTTGGTCGCTTGAAGGAACTGCATCTTTTGGATCGAATGTTCCTTCCAGTGCAAGTTTCAGGATGTTCTTTGCCTATATAGGTGCATTTGGGACAAATATGCAGAAACGGAAAATCAGAAACAAGGCCAGATAGAAGAGAATCGTAAAACTGGAAATAGCATGTGTAATTAAGCAAACCTTGTCACGAGGCACGTCGAAAACCGCGACGGTTCCGTTGTAGAAGATCGTTAGAGGGGTTGTAACTGGAGAGTTCTCTAGAGTACTGGGCCTGAAATTCAGTCAACCGCAATTCCCCTTTTTCATGTAAACAATTCCTGAGATAATGCAGAAAGGCAAGAGGATTTGATGTGTATATATCGAGTACCTGAGAGCTGGAGTATAGACAGGTAAAGCCGGACTCGACGGCACCGAAACCGAATTCCTGAAAGAACTGGTACTGCCGGTTTCGGAGCCCTGGGTCGCCGAAGCGGAAGAGATCACGGATTTCAGAACGTCGGGGTTGATCTTGGAAATGGCGCTTTGCATTCCTGACAAAAAAAAAAAAAAAAAGGAAACCGCAACCATCAGCACTCCGCATAACACACCACAACATAAAACAAACAATGAAACGAACCGAAACCTCTCGAAAGATGAAGAAACTTTTGGAACTGGGATTTGGATGAAGACAACAGACTGTCCTTCTCCATCCCAAAGAAATCGAGCTCCACGGTCGCCCTCGACATGATGTGGGTTTCTCACAAGTCACAGAGAAATAATTCGCTTTGGATTGAAGAGGGAATGTGAGAGACGCTGGAGATAGGAACGGAAGAGCTGCTATAAAGGGTTGTTGTAAATGATACGCACGAGGTTCATGAGATTTGAAAACAAAAGGAGAGAGAGAGAGAGAGAGAGAGCGGCTGAGTTCTGAATAGCACGTCTTCCACGAATGTCGTGAACAAAAGAAACATGGCCGGGGTAATATATATGAAACTGGAAGTACTGGGGATTAGTTCTCCGTACGTAAGTGGTTCGGGTAGAACAGGAAAATGTGTCGGATGAAGTGTGGTGGGAACGTCTTTTCCAGCTTTGGCCTGTACTCGTGATCTGACTTGACCCGTGTTATGTTTAATTCAAATTGGTCGGCTTGACGATTTTACCCTTTCAATTTTATTTATTTTTTTTGTCGCAGTATAGTTTATTGTATCCGTTCCGCGGTTCCGGTCTCCTGTCTGGCTTTTTTCCAGAAGATAATTAATTTCCGTGCAGCAACGGCGTACGTTCCAAGTTTTTGTCCAACCCTTTCAGCTTTTGAGGTGTGAACAATATGAATCACATTTTTATTGGGGGTTTGAATTTTTTTCTTTCTTTCTTCGCTACCGGGCGTTTGAGTTATTCCTTAACTGTGGGCTTCCGTCTTGGGCAATTTTATGAACCCTTTTTGAATAGGGCGACAAAAGTTACCCTTTTTAAGTTTAATGTGTATTTTTAAGTTATCCAGTACTTTTCGTATTTCGAAACGGCAGACAAAATTAAAAGAATCTAAGTAAACGGCAGACAATTTAACAATGTTGCTAAGATATACTAATACAACTTAATATTATTATTTTTATAAATATTAATATAATTTAATAATTTTTATACACATATGAATAAAATTTTGACATCACCTAAATATTTAAATTATACTTAAAATTATTAAAATTTTACCAAAATAAATATGCTCTAAATGGTAGTTTTAAATCTTTAATGTCCAAAATGTCCGGACATTAAGATATACCATAACGTTGCCTATCTGGATTTTTTTTTTAAAGCAAATTCAGGATAATAGCTTTGGAAATGTATCAAACTATAATATGATAACTTTAAGGAAGTTAATATAAAAAAAAAAAATTAAAGATATAGTCTAAACTAAAAAAAATTCTTATTTTTTGAGGGGCCAATCGATTAGGGGAAAAAAGCAGTTTCAGCCCAACAAAAAAGGGTTGATGAAGTCCTGAAAAAATATTCGTGTAGGATTAATCTATTGGTTGGGGCCGCCGGGGGAATTACCAACTAGGCGAGAAAAATTGGGTCCGATGGCCGATGGGTTGCTGGGGAACTGGAGGGAAAGATTGTTATTTTCGTTCGGTATTCGGCCACTGTCCCACGATAGCAGGTGACGACTGACGTGTTCACCAAACAGACGAAACTCAACAAGCACGTGAGTGGAACTTCCAGGAGCACGTGTTGACTCGGCCAATTCTCATCTGTTGTTGTGTTGGAGTGACAGCAAAAGTCGCCGCCCACCGTCAAGTCGCAAGCTCGATATTCTCTAAAATGAAAAGCAGCCCTGGAACTTAGAAAAAAAAGAGAAAGAAAAGCAGCCCTGGAACAGTCCGTCTAGAGCTTTGATAATTGACTTTTTCCCCTTACTTTAACGGTGTCCCCAAAGATATGCCTAAAATGTTTAGCATTTAAACAACGTGATTACTGACGTTAGTGCTATTCACCTACTATGGAGGAGCGGGCCGGCCTCCGTTGGATACCACGTAACACCTCCTTTTGCCAATAATGGACCGTGGACGGCCGCTTTGCAGTGCAGTACGAACAATTAGTCAAGAGATTTTGGATATGTTAAACGATGGGGGAAATACTCTGACGTGATAGGGAGACGAGTTTGATGTTCTTTATTGAGACCAAAAAAAGAAAAAGAAAAAACGTATTTTGACTGGTAACAAGAAAGAAAGAAAAAACCATTTCTAGTTGTATTTAGAGCGACTATAGATTTTACTCTTAGGGTGTGGAGATTTGTTTTTCCGAAGTTCAACAGCTTTTACGTATTTATAGGTTTTTAACAATCAGAAGCTGTCAAAATAAAGGGTATTGTTTTCGAGAAATGGTTGATACTTGATAGACTGACAGTGATAGTGATTTTCAAAATCTCGTAACTTATTAGTCTAAATGTGTAACCCACTTCCCTCTACAATAAGCCCAAGAATTGCACAATCCAAAATTAGGACTAGTAGAGAAAAATCACATGCAAACAATTACAGTAGATCTTAATTCTTGTTGTTCAAATCAAGATAATAAGAATCACGGTACAAAGTGAATTCCTACAGAGCCCATATTTGATCCTAAATTTGTGGAGGATAGTATAACTTAAAAACAAATGGGCTAAATGTATTTGACCTAGCAAAAAACGAACTGACCGAACTCGTTGGATATATACTATACCTAATTCCAAATTTAAGTATTAGTTTTGGTACAAGTAAGCGTATGGTGTCTATATACTAGACCTAAACCACGCGAGAGCGTGCATCTCACGCGTTTGTGACTTTTACCCCTTGACCACCTACTCTCTTACAGCCGTTGATCTTGCAGTCTCTCTCCGTCGTCGCTTTTCCTTGTCTACTAGTTGTATCAACTTGTTGTCCTCTGTGGCTTGTATATTCTTTATGAGTATTTGTATGGCCTTATGGTCCCTCTGTTCGTTGGCCTGTCGACTTTCAGAGGGTTTGATTATCCCCTTAAAACATGTATTTGAGGTTTTTGAACTTTCTTGAGCTTGAGCTTTAATGAACAAGCTGTCGTGATTAAAAAAAACAGCTTATGGTGGATTCAACTCATAGATCCTAATGGGAGTGTTTGTTATTACATTTGTTTAGACCTAGATCTGATCAAATTAAATGGATTTTCAGGATTTGATCAAAGAGAACAGAAGGATGTTTATGTGAAGCTTCCAGGCAGATTTTGCGGGCTAAACAATAATTCCATTGGTGCTGTATGCATTAGGCTTTATGCCCATCCAGATTCGGCTTTATAATGGACCTATTCTACGTGGGTCTTTCAAACAGTTTCAAATAAGAATAAGGAAGTCCAAATAATAACTTGACTGGGTCGTCCGTGAGGGCTAATACATACATACGCCAAAAAAAAAAAAAAAAAAACACATATTTTGTCAACAAAATCTCTTCGCGTACAATCCAGTCGCGAGTTCACAAGTTATACTCTCCATTGGATATCTCAGATTCCATCACAGCCCTCACTCAAGGTCCCGTCTGCAGTTACTCGATTACGATTCGAACAGAGGAATTTTGAGGAGGGCTGAATTCGGTGGATTCCCCCAAGTGGTGCCGTGTTGGAAGCAGCAAAGCCAGTAGGTTTGACTACTTTTTTTTTTATTGGTAGCAGGTTTGATTCCTTTGAAGTAGTCGATTTCACGTTCAAAGAGGAGAGGAAGAGGGAGGGAAGTTTCGAAGGAAGCTGTGTGCTAGACAAAAGAAGTACGACGTCATCAATGTCTCCGCTTCCACCGCAGACCTTGGACTCGAGGTCCCATCTCCCTGATACAAGAAAATTATGAAACTTGCCCTCTGAATATCTGACCATGTTTGTTAAACTACACTTGACTGAGTCGAATGTCGCCTGTTTTCGATCAAAATATGCTCCAATGCGCAGCTTATGTCATCACCTATTACCTACCCATTCCTTTTGCCATCTCATGACTCATCCATTACCCACCCTCCCAGCCTCCAGAAACCGATCTCTGACTGCATTTGTAATTAAACAAGCTGCAATTCCTTAGTTCCTTCATTCATTTTCTCTTTTCTAAAACTTTATTCTATAGCAATTTCCAAAATTTTATCCAACAACTGCATGAGCTCCTGGTGATCAACAGCCCGCAAAAATCTCCCAAAAAAAAAAAATTCGATCAAGTACTCGAAGATTGGATCAAAGTTGTACCTCTCAATGGGTCGTTTTTTGTCATTATAATTGTTAATTTACTGCTCTCCCAACTATGTTGCCTTTCACTTTCTCTTTTATAGTCAGTGCTCTATCGATCACAACCTTACTTCCTGTACATTTTCACATGGGTTTTTCCCAAGAGGGGTGGGATTCTGGTGTCCAAGCTGGCATATATCCTTTCGTCTGGCGATCACTCTACCTTCTGCGGCATTCAAAGTCAGCGTCGGGTCTATGGATCGACAGGGGTGTAATTTTGGGCCATTCCGCCCATTCAGTGGCTGTGGACGCTGGGTTCTTTTTTTTGGGCCTGCCCATTTGTCTGATGGCTGGCCCTTTTGGGCCTGTTTGTACGGTGCTTTTTTTGTCCCTACTTTTTTTCTGCTCTTCAAAATAAGACTGTCATTTGCTTAAGAGTAAGAAAAAACGTAGATGGAAGTTGGAACATTCCAAGAAGCGCTCTATTGCAAGCTGGCCCTACACGTCCGAAAGGATATCAAACATTAGTGTTCGTTTAACAAGGGAAAAAAAATAATTAAGGAAAATGTAGGAATTAATGAAAGCTGCACTTCGCAATCTTTTTTTTTCTTCGCAATCGTTTCCAATATTACTCTTTGTATCTTTCACCATTGACCTTGTTCTCACCACTCTTCGTCCTTAATATCTCTATGAGTTGTCACTCGACGCAGGGAGTACATGGCAATGTACCAGGGGCCATGAAGTGTCCCAAAGGGAAAGGAAATGAAAGATCGATGAAAGATTCCCTACTAAACCTTTTGCACCGTAAGAATAAAGAATAAAGATAAATAGAGATTGGTGGTGCTTGTTTTTCCTACCAGTTAACAGTTCACATTTACAGAGTACCCTTTTTCTTTGACCAACTGGTTTGAGAGAGAGAAACACAGAGAGCGAGAGGCTTTTCCTATCCACTCTGACTGACTCGTCACTCACTCTATCACCCCGCTCCACCTATCTCTTTCTTAACCGGTGGCACTGCATCCTTTAGCCCCCGCTGCTCAGATTCCCTCCTGCCAACCGACAAGAAAAGGTTCCCTTGGTTTCTCCACAGTCCAGCTATGGGCTAACTAATACACCAGGACCATGTTTCTTCTTTTGTACCAAAAAGCAAGCACCTCTCCCCCTCTCTCTCTCTCTCCCCCTTCTGAAATACGAATCTTTTAGGGGTAAAGGGCCTACTTCTACAGTGCAAAAACTGCGCCCTGTGGCAATCTTTTGTATTGCAGACTTCAATTATAATACCTTCTCGGGCTTCATATTGTCAATTTAGCTTTCTGCAATTTGGTCCATTATTTGATACGTTCTAGAAAGCGCGATGATTTCTCTCTTAAAGAACATGCCCAAATCGAAGGAAAAATTAATCTGCAGTTGTGCAATATCTTACTGGAGTTCTGGAATTGCAAATATTTTTTTTTTATTCTAAAGAATTTGTATCCTACCCGTTCGTACTCAGACACAAATTCTGAGAGGTTAGAAATTTCAAAATACAGGGAAGTGACGAGAATGTCGGATTTGTTGGTAAGGTGTTGAATCCAAAACTATTGGCCTGGTAAGTAGAATGTTGAGTGGAAATGCCTCGGCATTCGAGTCAATTTCCTGGTAAGGATTGTACACGTGGAAAACAAATTTAAGAAAATTGTGGCTAGGAATTAGTATAGAAGAAAGCATCCGACAATCCCGACACAGCAATACCCATGAGGGCCGAGGGGGACGACAAGCCCACTGGAGCGCTGATACAGCTAAAATTAAAAACAACATCTAGACTGTCTAAGGGCCAAAAAAACAACAAAAACACAACATCAAGGAAAAAAAAAAAAAAAAAAAACTAGCAGGGGCGTGTCCTCCGACGGCCATCGAGAGCACCAAGATCTAGCCTCTGTCTCTCCTCGCAAAAAACAAAAAATAAAAGCAAATGAAGAGTTTTTGTGTAGATCCTGACCACAGTAATACCCGGAGCTCCTCCCATCACCGGAGTCTTTGTGTACGAGAGGGAGGGAGAGGGGGGCTTGGGGTGGGTGGAGTAGCTTGATTTGAAGGGGAAAAAAGAAGAAGCTAAGCTACTACGAGAACTATCTTGCTGGTGTAAACAGTAGATCTCTTAGGGTGGTGCGTACAAAACTGGCTCCATAGTCCTATATATATGCAGTAAATCTGAGACTTGACTAATGATCGGAGCATCAACCCCGCACTTACGTTGTTCGAATTTGGCATGTCAAATCTATAAATGACGACCTCTCAACTATTAGCCTAAGGCTTCGAGGGCATAGAAGCTTGATTTGTGGTAAACATGATCCTTAAAGTGGAACTTCAGCCAGTCTTTTACTTTCTCTCGCATAAAACTTACTCCGAATAGTTACCCAAAAACACTTACTCCGAATCCTCAACTTGTGACGCATCTGCAACTTTCTCGTGAAAGCGAAAAACAAACAAACAAACAAACAAGGACGGGAAAAAAGAAGAAGCACGCGTAGGTAATAAGTGTTTATATGCCAAACTGCTGTATAGTGCTGACTTTATGTGTACAGTACACTTGCATTTTCTGGACTCGTCTTCCGGAATGAACTTTAAACAAACATTTTTTCACACGTTATAAAGCTCGGCACTTCATCTACGTTCAGCTGTCTACTCATTTATTTGAGTCGCTCAATCAGCCCCCGGTATAGCGGGGATCGCTAATTTGTCAAACACGCCGGAGCAGTTGACCACAATAAAAGCACCTCATCATTATGCTCCTTGAATATGAAAAACTTCTACTTACGTGTTGCGGTGCAATTGTAATACTTTATACCCGCACACATTATCTTGGCGGAGATAAGATATTAATTTTGAGTTATAAAAATCATGTGCTAATTAATTCAGGCTTATGATGTCAAAGGAATACCAGAGGAAAAAAGAAAAACATGTCGGTGAAACGAAGATACATGGAACCGTTCATTAGGTTAAGCTAATTAGCCAAAGTCATCCACTCCGATTTAGTGAATTTTGATTCAGAACTTACGTAGCGATCCACGCGGGTTCCTGGGTACCCGATGATCAGCAGGATTAAAGGTCCTAAAAAGTAAAAATCTAACTAGAAGTTCACGAGAGGGAGAAGAAGGAAACAAACCAAAGCATTAATTAAGCATGCATAAAGATGAGACATTCCATGGCGGCATTACTATCGCAAGCTGGCTCTTCACGTTCGTAAGAAATATGCGTATACTTGGTGTTTGTTTAATGAGAAAAATATAGGAGTCGAGGACGAAAGCTGCACGTCGCACAATCATTACCGGCATTATTCTTTCCAACTCCTACCATTGACTTGTTCTTAGGAACTCATCTTTAATGTCTTTCTGGGTTGCCACCAATGCGTTCCAAGACACCCAAAATTTCACTATATAAAGCAGAAAACGAAAGCATACGGAAAACAAATAAGAAAAACCCATTTGTCACCCATTTCATCAATCCAGAATGAAACTTTTCAAAAGCACAAAGGGGTTTTTATAGAGGAATAAAATGTTAAAAGAAAAAGATCATGGGAATGAAAAAAAAAAATCAGATAAGAAATCTCATTCACGGAGATCCGTTTTCGGATCGATCAAAGTGGAGAAGTTGACCGCAACACTTGGGGCAATCTTCGACATGTTTGGGCACCATGAAGTACATGAGACAGCTCTTGCAGCCGGCCACAACCAAAACATGGTCTTTGCGGTCCTTATCTACCCGGTAATGCTCTTTGGAGGAAGAGGGAGAGGACTCAGAGGAAGACTCCTCGCTATCATATGAGCTGTCGTCTTCTGAGTAGTAATCTCCGCTGTATTCTGCTGTTGTTCTTGGAACTTCTTTTGCTTTCATGCCGTTCCTCCAGTTTATGTAGTAAATCTCCCCTGTCTGCCAAAACCCCACTAACGGACGTAACTACATAAAATCCTTAAACAACTAAGAAGAAAAATATAACATTTGTTCATTCGATCAATTGTGAAAGGTAAACAAGATGAACCATCATAACAAATACAGCTCTATTTCTCTTTAGCATCGAAAAATATACTATCAAAATATAGCCATGTTTCTCTTTCGCACCCAAAAGTGTGTCTTTCTGTTTTCGGAAACTATAACTATGCGGTCAGACACAAGAAATCCTCTTTTTCCTCGAGCATTTTTTGATCATGGGCAGTAGAGTTTCTTGTCCATTTTCTGAGAAGCAATGTTCCCCTCAGAGAAATATTCAACCAATTCACCTAATAGAAGATAATCACCGGATGGTCCAATCCAGAAAAGTTTGCCATCTCATACCTTCAACAGGAGGAAAAGAAGGGGATAAAAAAGCTGCAGAAAAAAGCTTTTCCTAGGGTTTCTTTTATCGATCGTCCTACGCTATGTGTGGAAGAAGAGGAGACCAAAAGGCATTGAATACACAGGCAATGAATATAAGCCATCCTATATGCAAGACCAAACACTTTCAGAAAGGAACGAAACATAAAGGTAGTGCAAGATCTGGAACGGTCTCGCATTTATTGAAGCTGTAAGAGGAAAGGGATTGAAAGGGTTTTCATTTATAAATCACAAAGGAAGAGTAAATCCAAGACTTACCTTTAAATCGAGGCATTGTTCCCAATAGTAAGGGAGAGATATATGAGAGTTTAGCTCTAAGCTGGTGCCCGAGCTACGGACATGATTATCTGGCGTCTCATCTGACCTTGACGACGACCCTCCTACAGCCAAATCTGTGCCTGTGCCGCTTCTTGTTTGATGATTCAGCGAACAGTTCTGAAGGGATCTCTCTAAAGAAGCAGTAATGGTCGCCATGTTTGGAGCTGTCATTACTTCTTCTATGACAAAAAAGACCCCAGAAACTGATAGAAGAGTGATTCTCAACGATGAAAAAGAGAACTGAGAGAGAGAGAGAGAGATTAGGGGGGTGAGATTTTTGGAAGGAAAATATAGTGGTGCTCAGCCAAAGGTGGGGTTTGTTTCCTGTGCGAATTTAGTGGGTAGCGATAGAAGTCTCACGCCCTACATATGCGCGTGGTTATCTTTGTTGACAAACCCAGGGTGGGTCCAGGGGTGTGCACTCTAGTGGAAACCTCCTGTGCTCGGCATTTTGTCTCACATCGCTCTTTTTGGCTCAGAATCACACTCGCAACCGAGGAGCGTGAGAAAAAAGAGCTACCTAGTAATTACTGATTATGTTTGAGTTTAAAAAGTCTTGGGAGGATTAAAGCGATCCAGTAAAAACGCGGTTACCGAAAAGAATGCCGAAACTTTCTGTAACAGTTTTCAGGTTTAATTAAAAAGTTCGGTACAATGTTATGTTTTGTTTATTCCAAAAGGGCGGGATGGCCTCTGGAAACCAGAGCTTGCTCCACTTTCTATTATCTTAAATTGGCAGAAAAGCCTTAGAGAGTAAGCAAAGGATGTTAACAAATTTGCCGTGGAGCTTCGACTACAAAGGTTCCAAAGCTGCTTCATGTGGAGCAGCATATTGGAACTTAGTTCAATACAGTCATTTAATTGAAATCCAGGCCAAAGAGGTCCTGGAAACCTTTTCAAAGAATTTGGCACTTCCATACAGCTAAGTGTGAAGTTCTGTCGTCTTTAAAGTCATGCTTAATCATGACTTGCTGCCCATATGTTTAAAGCCATTTTGGCTTCGTCGGGTGGTAAGGAGGCACTACATTTTGTGGCTTTTGGAAGGCTTAGAGAGCAAATTAAGGAAAAGGGAGAAATGTCCAAAACTTCAAACACAACAACAACTTAAGGAACTGCAGAAGACAATTTTCTTCTTTGCCTCACCATTTTGGTAAAGCATAGCTAGCTAACATTGGATCCTGATCTCCCCCAAGAATCTTCTTAACTTCTATTCTCAGATTACATTAATTACTGGGTGTCATTCGTATAACATATTCCAGTTTCTGTCAAAAGGAAAAATGATGAGGAAGGTTTTCATCAAAGGACCTAAGATTGTGGGTGTTCCACACAGTTCACCTGGACGTTTCAGAAATGACAAGAAAAAAAAAGGTCACCTGCTGCTAGAATATCTTAATAACACTAGGAAATTGTGTGGTTGAATTGAACCATGAGGGGAAGTGTACAATTGGACAAGGAGAAAGGGACGAGCATCTTCAGTAAGACCGGACAGGCAGAATGTATTGGGGGAGCCGCCGTGGCTGGAGGAAAGAGATAGAGATAAGAGATAGAGCTAGAGATAGAAGAAGAAAGAATATTGTTCTACTGTATGCTTTTTGTATCATAACTTCACAGCATGGTTGGGACTGTGGGGGAGGACTAGAGGTTCCAATATCAATCGTATTTTTCCTGATTGTGGAATCTATTCTGAACTCTGCAAAGTATTCTGTCAGTATGGCCCTCTCGCGCGCTCTCTCTCTATCTCTCTCTCCCTCTGCTAATATTCCCTCTGATATCAGCAGAGGTCCTCGGGATGTTTCGTTGCTTTCTTTCTTTTTCCTTTTTTTTAGGATATTATATATAGTTTGCAGGAATGGGTCACGGATCTTTAAGCAAATTCAAAACTTCTGCAACAGTGTTAAACCTTGCATAAGGCTAATATATAAGTCTTATGTGGGATGTTTTGACGTGGTAGGAGTAAAATATGTTTCAGCGGATTTCCAAAGTCATTCCCTGCACATTACGATGAGAGTTTAGTTATGCGAACAGTGGGGAACATCCCCTAGTGGCTATGAGCGTGCCCCTCGCAAATGCCGCTGGGTTCGCATTCTCAATATGGGGCAAATCATATAAAAATCTTAAGCTTTTATTTTATAGTTTTTTAGAAAAATTACCAACTAGCTACAACCATATGTAATTTACTTAACGTTATGTTGCAATTCCTCATCCCTAACAATATCCGGAGACCCCCATAAAATAAGCAATAACGGCGAATATGCACTGGGCATGCAGTGGCCCAAAAAGAAAAATAATAACTGTGTATATATATACGTGTGTATCTAAAGATGAAGCTGGGATTATGGCCTACAAGGGCGTGGTTTAATTCTAATTTATCTTAGAAGCGCTAATTATGTACAGATTGGAGAGGAGGGCCTGCAGGCCCTTGTGGACATTTTTTGATTCCTTTGAACCTGCAGGACAGATCGGGGGTGTTCAAAATTATGTTTTTCTTGTCGGATTCAGGTGGGTCGCAAATTAGGTTACGAGGGTTGATGAATATAAAAGTACCTGTTGGATGAGCGCGGCGTAAAATTAGGTATTTGGGCAGGTAAAGGCAGATGATCTAACTGAGTGATGCTTAGCTAATGTTTGTTAAATGATCGGATCAAGCACAGTACTACCGTCATATATAGAAAATAAAGAAGCGTTCTCAAACTTCTCTCGGCCAGGAGTATTATACGAAACAAAAAGAACTCCCCATTTTTCATAAGCCAATTGATGCCTTCTGGCCTTTGAACACATTCGGCCGTCATGTTTGAGAGCACCATGCATAAAAATATAGTTATCGTGCCCCAACCTTACATTGACCTGCGCATCTAGGGTTTTGTTTGAAGGCACTAAATTAAAGATGGACTTGAGGGTTTCGATGAGGACTTCAAGCTTCTATATATAATATATGCGTACATCTTTTGCATGCATTCCTATCAGGCTTTCAGAGGTATATATGAGCGCTTCTACTATTATATATAGGAGTACTAATTCTTTTGGGTAATATTGAAGATGATGTTTCGATGAAGGCGGTCAACATTTCCTATATATATATCATGTGCTTCTACATTTCTAAGAAGGCATCGAGTTTTTTGCATTGTGGGTCTCGTGGGCTTCATTGGTTCCTTTTAATAAGTCGGTTAATTTGGTCGGTAGAGGGAGTTCATGGTGCTTTAGCTCAATGCCATTTAACATGGCACCCATGCGAATCATGTGTTGCGCAGTTTTTCAGCTCTGCTACTATATATTGCCGTGCGATTCCAATCTCTTGATCATAAGGACAATGGGTTTAGGACACATTTGGGGCCGGTACCTAGAATGTTCTTGAATGTCAATGGACAAAATCTGGCCAGTTTTTGCAGGCTTTCCTAGGCCAAAGGGAGAAGGATTGAATTTATGGACCCATTTTTGCATGCGTGGGACGTTGACTCTTAACAATCAAAAGACAAGAATTATTAAATTGATCAAAGCCCGCCAGAGTTCTCCAGAAGCCATCCCTTGTTCCTGGACCTTTCTAACTTTTGAACCACGACTCTCTTCTATGAAGTTTCTTTCATTTCCACTCTAATATTCAACTCATGCTGTATGAAAGTCTCGGTGTGTTAAAGAATAAAAATAAAAGAGAGAAAAATAATTTAAAACTAGGAGAGAGAGGATAGAGAAGTGAGACACAAGATTTAAATGGTTCGGTCTATAACCTACACTCATTGTGAGAAGGCCAACTGACTAGATTGGTGTACTCACTGATGTGTTTATGAGAGATTACAGAGAGACTTATTTATATACCTTTGATTACAAATTTGTATACATTTTATTACAATAATCCACGTTACTTAAACAATGTGAGACTCTAATATCCTCAATATTTAATGGTTATCCTTACGTGCACCTAGCCAAAAAAAAGAAAAGGTTTTGATTATTATTACACGTTGTGCAGAGTTGAAGTGATGTTTGGTTACAAAAAAAAAAAATTATAGATTTTAGGAGGTAGACTTTGTGACTTTGAAAATCCATGGATTGGCATGATACATGACATCTCCTGAGTGCCAAATAATTGTGTCTTTTTTTCTCGCATGGAGTCCCAAAACGTACTTATCCACCCAAAAACGATTGCTCAAAGTTGTAGAATATAAAGTATTAACATATTTATAACTTAATTATACTCTCTCTCTCTCTCTCTTTTATATGTGATTTCTCCTATTAAGGTATTTTTATTTAATATATAAATAAAAGAAGACTAATTGCATTAGGATTTTAACATCTAAATACATAATACAATTTAGTTTTATTTGTAAAAAAGATTCAATGAAACACGATTAAAATTATAATATAGCATCTCCAAGAAAAACTACGAACATCGAATCTGATATAATTCGTAATTATTACTATGTAACTCTCTTTATAGGATGGCACGTTGGAAATGTTAAGAGAACCTCATCTGACCAAAATTCATTGATGGTTGCACTTTGACAATTTGTCAAGGAATTCTCAATTCTCCCAGTTAGAAATTTATACTTGACCTTCTAGAAATTCAGTTTAATGCACAGGCCAATCAGCTGGCAGGCCGCAGTAGCTTCCCAGGGTTTTCCTTGGGAGGGGATAGAACCGTCGTAGCGAATTCCTCGTGGCTCGTCCAGCGAAGACTTTTAGCCTGGTCCAGCAAATAAATTACCAACCCCGTCCAACCATAGAAAAACGTGTAAACCGATAGACTCTGCAATTTCTTCAATTGGGCAAGTCTGCTTTGAATTTGATCAGAAAGGAGGAGGAGGAGCTCGACAAATGGCGAAGGGGGAGGAACCGGTCGTCGGAGTCCCGTTCTATGTCGTACAGAATCCTTACCAGGCCGGAGTGGAGCCCCCAAACGCGATCTACGGCGATCCCAAGGGGATTCCGATTCAGCAGACGATTTACCGCGACACTCCCGCCCCTTTCAACTGTGCCTACTGCGGTAACACTGGAACAACTACCGTGAGGTAAGAACAAGAATTTGAAAAGATTCTTGCTTTGTTCTAGCTTTCTAGGCTTTTGTTTGTCTCCTGTAATATCTTTCGTTGAATTAAATGCTCTCTCTTGGTGTTGAAAGATTGAGGTCTACCATGTGGCTTCGAGTTTTATATATATTCAGTGAATAAGAAGTATTTAGCGATGGCACCGGCATTGGATTATTGAGAGTGCAATTTATATTTCAGAAGATTATTATTGAGGCCTCGTTAGATTGACCAATGGTGTCCCCATCGATTGGAGTCCGTTTAGATTAAAGTAAACAATGAAGAAGTAATTTGGACTTCGATGATGTGCAAGCCGGCCGTAGTTAATTTTTCCTCTGCATTTTGAACATTGAGTTATGTAGCAACAAATTAAGAGAGCTTAGCTTGCATAATTTTTTCTTCGAAAGAACTGTTCTTCGAGATCAATGCATGATAGAGAATTAACCTTAGAAACTTATAGCCTACTTTATCAAAATTACAAAATTGAATTGTCGTCTAATTCAGATATATCACCAAACCTCAAACGGTCACAGCTGATCCCTTAATACGAGCTTCTATTTTAAGTTACTTCTAATGTATTGAGTATGGTATTTTAATCAGTTGATAAGTGTTTCCATTTAATATAATAGCTGGATTAATAAATTTAGGTGGGAAAACTTACAACAACATATATTTGTCCGGCAAGCTTTAATGAGATATAGTTTGGTGGTGTATTTGGAGGAAGTAGTATTCTAGGATGCTAAAGTATATTTTAGTCACTGATTCAAAGGCTCTGGTATGCATAGGAGGAGCTTGCTAGTGTCTACCACCTGGCTAAGAAAAGTTTAGCTGCAACCTTTCTTAAGTTTTATCCCATTGAAGAGTCAAAGCAAAGAATGAAGGACCCTTTTCAGTATTCATTATGGCTTTTTGAAATTGCGGTGCATTTCTTTGTGACTAACATTATCCAAGTTGAGCAAGTTGGTAGCCTTCTTCAGAATAGAAGTTTCTTAAGAGGGTATCTTTCTTCTCTCAATGTGGCTTACAGTTTAGCCAAATTGACCTACTTACAAAAAAAATTTGCATTGTGTCCTGTATGGTTAAAAATTTACCTCGGTCCTTAATATGAAGGCTCTGCCACCAACTATAAGATTGGGGGAGTAGTTTATTGTACTTGATTGTGTCCACACTTCATGGTTTATTGAAAATCATGAGAACTTGTTCAGCCATATTTGTCATGGGAACATTCTACTTATAGGCATCATCCCAAATAGTAAAAGTAACTGAGACACATGGTAGGAATTGTGCTTCTGATGCGTTAGGAATTTTACTTGTTTTAGATTGGGTAGTGATGCGTGATAGAAGTGGAAGGATTTAGTTTAGAGTCAACGCCAAAATATCTTCTTTTACTTTTTTCTGAAAAGAGAAAACCTTTTACTTTGATTGATGTCAATTTATTGACTTGTCAGATCACGTGCAAATAAGTTTGTCAGTAGTTTTTGAAGTCTCACAATTGTTAGCCGTTTAAATGTATTCTTTTCGCTTTATTTCTAGTGTCAAATAGGTAGACTTGAAATAAGGAATGGTATAATTATCTGATAGCTTCAGAGATTATATATGCGGATACAGGGGGGGGGGGGGGTCCTTGGACCTGGTTTCTAACAAGAAGAGATTGAAAATATACTTTGAATTTAAGAATTATTTGTGGTCAGAATGGTACCTATATGGTTGTATTTTCACATTGCTATGATATTCCGCCAAGAATGGAATTAGTCCCATAGTAGAAAAGGTCATTGAAAAAATGTAGCGATATTATTCAAGGCAATGAACATTGCTGGGCTCATATGTGGTCCTTTTTATGTATTGCGGGAGATTCTATCGAGAGCACATGAATTTATAATTATCGGTAAGGAAATGGTCTACCTTTTGTGCACATGGACTACTGTTGTTTTGTCAGTAAGTTCCGTTTTGTCAATTCAGATGCCTCTCATTTGTACCTTCTTGTGCACAGAGGAATCTGTTCTGATTAGAATAGTAAGTTTTTTGGTGCCTCATTCCATCTCTACAACATGCTGTAGATGACGCCTCTTTATCTCTCATGTCAAGTCCCCCTCCATTTCCACTGGGTTGCCAATATGGCTTTTCCGTACTTCTTTGCAAGCTTTTATCTTTCTCACTCGCTGCATTGCATTTGTTTTGCTCATATCTGCATTACATGTGGAGCAGCTCTAATCAATAGATAGGGAAGGAAAGAAAGAGCTTCTGCATTTATTTCACCGAATAAGTGTAATCAATGTTCGTTTAGATTGCGTTACTGGTTTGCCACCATTTTTTTCATAGTAAACAGTGGCATACTTTTTTGGTTGACCTCTCTCATGAGGATTTTCCTCATTCAATCCAGATCAAAGCCAAGTTTGGCTGCTGTTATCGGTTGCATGATGCCATTCATGCTTGGAATTTGCTTTCTTTGTCCGTCGATGGACTGCCTATGGCATAAACATCACTTCTGCCCTAGCTGCAAGGAAAAGGTATCAGTATTCAATGCCTGTCTTTTCTTTCCTTTTGTTCCTATCATAGTATGGTCCTTGTGAACAGAAATTTTGACTGGTAACTAACATTGTCACTGCTGTGCTAAATGTTTTTTAATATAGGTTGCGGATTTTGAGAAATCAGATCCCTGTGCTGTGATGGATCCTCCTCACTGGACACAGGCAAGCTTTGCATTGCCTGCATGACATTATCTATCGGTTATTCCGATCCTGACTGCTCTGTTTCTTGGTTTGCACATGCCTTCTTGCCTGCTTGTTGCCGACTTGTTTCAATTTATATCGAGTCGTGAAGTAAATATTCACGGTACATACTACACCCAAACTGCTGTAAAAAGAACAGTCGTCTCTGCTGTTTTTGTGTAATACAGCTGCTTATATCTTTTGAATTACTAGTCTTGTATCATATTTTTGCCTATATCTGCAAACTGTATTGCCTTTACCTGTATCTTACTCTTTTTTCTTTTTCTTTCTCCCAGCAATATATATAACTAATAGTTCTCATTTGGACGCCTGCTGTCTGTGTCATGCTTAAACCGGGGCTGACACGTAATGCCGTCGAATTGAATGGCCAAAAATAGGATCACAAGACATTAAATTTATAGCCACTAACAGAGAGATGCGTGTGGAGTTTAGTACTAACTTTATACTAATTCCCCATCACCAGTGTAGAGTGGGTTTCAAGATGGCCCAACTAGGAATTTAAATTTGGGCCACTACGGCTAGAGTATAATTCCTGGGCTACTGCTCCAACGGGCCTACTATATATCTTGGTTCGTAGTCCAGCTAATGAGAAGTTCTATTGGTTTTGACGAGTTGGTAAGTGGCAAGAGCCCCATAGACGTTTTGGGTTCTGAAGTTCGTTATCGTTGCTGAACGGGCCTTGACAAGAAACAATTTGAAAAACTGTAAAATATTATATCGGTTTTGAGGGATGAGGATCGGCCAGGGCTTTGGGGTAGTGTTTGCTTACGTGATTTGAGTGATTTTTGATTTATTTATTATTATAATGGAAAGAGATTATTTAATAGAAAGAAACAAATTATTTTATTAAGTCAATTTTGAGATGCAAAGCCGGAGGCTCAAAACGGGGTTTTTAGCCCTAAACATTGGCTGAGTCGATAAAATCAATAAATAGACTAACAAAGGAAGTAAATCAGTCTGATGGAATTCCTCTCGGACACCAGGTAGCTAATTCAAGAACCCAAAACCGTGGAGATTCTATTTGTGCATTGTAATGGAAAGATGCAACCCTCCTAATCTTAAACAGCTCCGTGGCATCTCTTCTTTTGGATGGAGGCGTCAATCAGATAGAACGGTGGCGTTACGAATCTCGGTCTTAGTTCCTAACCCTACCTTGTGAACTTTGGGTAGTCTCAGAATCAGGTTCTCAGCCAACATGCACAACTGAATGAAAGCGGCTTGAACTCATTCTCTCTAGTCACGGCGCCCCTTGATGCTCCTTAAGAGTCCACGGAGATAACTACCATAATTGATGCAAGATTGCAACTGAAGCCACTCAATGCCGGTCTTGCCAATTAGGGCATTCACGCAATATTCCACCTTGGGGACAAAAGTCACGAATCCCCATTACTCAAAAAATTATATGAATGACAAGCGATAGATGAAAATCAGTTTAGGGGTGGGAGAATAGGGTGTAACTTTCTTAATTCTTTTTTTTTAAAAAATAAAAAAAATAAATGAAGATTCCTCCGAATTTTATTCAAGATCCTCATATAGCTGAGAAAAACCGTGAAAAGATCAAAATCATTATAAATACTAAACAACAAACTAACACTCAAAAATATCAGACAACAGACAAGAGAAACAACATAAAAACAAAACAAAACAACCACACAGAAAAATAAATCACACCTCTCAAGATTACATTAAATCTTGAGATTCTTGTTTCGGGGCCATGAAATTATGTTGAGGATGTAATCATATATAGGCGATAGGCTCTTTCTGAGAAACAAGGGAAAAAGAAGTAGGAGAAAAGAATCAAGATTAACAACAGGCGCAGGCTGTGCTTTCCCGTTGCACCAGAGGAAACCTCAGCGACCTTTGTGGGAAGAGTGGTTTACTGGTTTGGTACACTTCAAAGCTCCGTCCGTTTCGTTGCGGCCGTTTACGGGATATAGCCGTCTGCTGACGCTACTTCGTGAATGCCTATTAGAAAGGGCACCCCTCTTATTACGGCCTTTTGCTGAAGTGCAAAAGTACAGTTTCCACTGTCGTTTTTATAAGCTGTGAAATTACAGTTTTCTTAACGACAGAAAAAATATCAAAAAAACTACCCCACTGCAACAAGTCTTGTTGAGGTCATCGATGCCATAGCCGGCTTCCTTGGAATCACAAACACGCAGAGCGATCGATAGACGCGAGATAAGGCTTCGGCGCTGTCTTTCCAGGACTTTGCTCATGGACCTTAGACCATGGGACACAACTGGCGCGTACAGCGTGGATTTTGAATGTTACCAAAAGTATTTTGGTTGTTTCTGTATCTCCCAGAAGAACTATTAAATTGTCAACGCTTGGAAACTGTCAGATCATAAAATCATCGTGGCGTCCTAACATACTAGGGGACTGGTGGTTTTTTGTTAGCTAATAGGCTCATACGAGATTGCATTTGGAACCTCGGCGAAGATATAGCACTCGCTCCGATAAGAATCTATGTTAAATGTTTGAAGTACTTAGAAGTGACAGCATCATCAAAATCTGATCAATGTGTCAGTAGTATTGTTAATTACGTAACTTATCAAAGAATACGGCTATTGTATTGATAATTGCCGGCGTGGTTGATAATTAACCTGTTAGGTCATGAATATCTGTGTACGTATTGCTGTCAACATAAAATTAACTTGATCACCATGCCAAATATTTTCTAATAAAAATTAACTAGAATATACAGATCGATATATAACGGGACTCTGACCAAAATATAGTCTTAAAGGAACCCCAAAGTACCTCAAAAAGCAAGGAGAAAATATCCTAATGCTATAACATACAAGTAAATATCTTCAGATCATGGCGAGCGAGACGTCCGACGTGATCATTATCCACTGTCTGATTCCAAGCTGAAAACCGTTCTGCTTTTTCTCATCTTTCTGGATGTGGATTTATATTACTAATTAAATATCTCAATCATGTTCTGTCTTGTTTTTGTTTGCTTTTTTGGGATCTTGCTTGCTGACATCCAAACGCTACCTATACTGCTACAGAGACTCCTTTCATGGCAGCGAGCGAGCAGATTATAAACTGTGTTGTGCTTTCATAGTTGCATCCGTGCAGCTTTTTGGATTAGCCACTTTGCATAACTATATATATGTGTGTGCGGGCGCAATTAGAGGGTGAATACAGATATATATATATATATAAGATCCTCACATGATAGGCGCTACTTTGCAGGACGACCTACCTGAAATCCAAGTATTTTTCATAGGCTTTGCGCAAGGAAGGATCCTCTATGCTTGAGGTCGACCTACCTGAAAACCAAGTATTCTTGTTGACGACACCAAGATTTCATATTACAAAGAAAAGATTGTGAAAACAGAAACATACCTGTTTTGTGTCTCATTCAAAAGCTTTGTCTAGGCACCATGAAGAAGATTAGATCCAGCATGAGAGATAAGAGCCTGTCTCGTTAGCCAAGGAGACTGCCTGTATACCACACAAGGATCCTGGACCTAGTGTGCGTTAACTCTTTTTGACGCACTGACTTCCAAATCATGGCTCTCTTTTCTATCATAGAATGAGCACCACGAACACCGAGCCACACAGATTCTCTTTTCATCTTGTTCTTTGAAAGCATTAAGGACATGTCCGTGCCTTATAAAGCCCCTCGTGAGGCTGCAGGCAAGTCATCCTTGGCTACAAAACAAGGCTCTTTATCCTCATGTGAGACCTCTCTTCCTCTTAACTTATGCTCAAATCTTCTTTCTCACCAATGGGCCGGATGCAAATACAATGCTAGCTCTCGACTCTATTTATAGCTGGCCAATGAGCATTGTGCATTAGATTCAATCTGACGTGTAAATTAGCATCCCCATCAATTCTCATAATCCAATCATCTAGGCTCTTGTCGTGGAATATATTCGGGGATTTCATGGCCCAATGCCTGCCGCCCACATACAAATATGATAGCTATTGACAGTGATGATAGAATTGCAATCTCCCAAAAATGCTTGTCATCAATGGCCCATAACTTGACTCACATGTCAGACTGCTATTGCTCAGAGGGTCTAACCAATTAGCATTTCCAAGAGGGTTCTTGGAAATGGGTAAACGTCATTTTGTATCTGCATGTCTGTTCTTCAAATTAATTACTTCTAGTTCATGGTTGCACTTCTCTGACCATTAGCCATTACCATTGAGGGTACTACCGTACTACTCGATCCATGTCATTTTGTCGGTGTATCTTTCTGCAAATTACCTTCTGTTCATGGTTGCACTTCGCTGACCCATTCAGAACAGTGGATGAGAGAAGGGCTTTGAACTTATAATTTGCAAGGGGTATCATGAGAATATATATATCTTGGTCAAGTTGGGTTAAAGGCCTGTTGACAGAAAGCCCTAGCTATCGAGATTGATGGATTGAGCCACCTCTAGCTTTTTCCTCCTTCGTTATTCGAATTCCAATATCAAGCCACAAATATATATCCTCCCACTAACAATTACCCACTATAGTCAACACCTTTTATCACCAAACCATGGTTGATTAGTGTCTCCTAATTGGCCCATGCAGTGGAGGTCTCCATCCATGACTATGATGCACGTGTCACTTTATGCTTGTTGTACGTATGAGTATTGGAGTTGTGTGGTGGTCCTCCCTACTCATGTTGACCACAAAGATGTAGAAGTTGGAACCTTGAAGATATTGGGGGATTTCAACGTATAAAGCGATGAGATGTCAAACATTTTTCTACTTGATCAGATGCTTTTTCCAAATCTATCTTTTTCAACTGCTTTCCAAGCTTGGACGGAATAAGAAGAGAAGTACATTGCGTGGAGCCATGGAATGGTTGACACGTGTCCAACATAATATAATATATATATATATATCTTCCTGTAAATTTCTCAGTCTTTCTTCTTCCATTGCAATTATACGATAGGCTATCAGTAATATATATTAATGATTTAGAACAATTAATCCTTTTAAGTTGTCGTCATCTGATTCGTCCACAAGTTCGAGACTCTTTTATTTTTTATTTTTTTGGTAATTCGAGACTCTCATTCTCTTTTTCAAGATAGATATTCCTTTACGGTTTCCCTTCAAGTTGTTGGATGATAATTGAACGAATAGGGTTCTAGCTAGATGCCTTTATATCAAGACGGGAAGTATCCATTTAAACTTTCATGGGCCACCGCTGTGCTGTTGTTGGACTGGGCCATCTACGGTGTGGGTGTCCGAACCCTCGGCCTGATAGATTGGCAGTTGGCACCGAAAGAACGCCCCCCCCAAAAACAAGAAAAAACATCCTACGCGAATACTCTCTCTTAGAAAAAGAAAAAGAAAAAAAAAGCTCCTATTCTGCTTGACGGAGATACCTCGTAACAGGAAACTCAGAAGAATTCTGAGCGACTTTGCTCGGTCTCGTCCAAACACGACCAGCGCATCAACGACATCAAAATTTTGATGAACTCCGGTGCTCTAACTGGTGGTGATGGGTCTGGCCGTGGACTCGTTGCTTGGTCTACTTCACAAGGACGTCACGAACGTGTTGATTGCAGTGGCTCAAGCCTCAAGGTGTTGTACCTCTGCTTGCATTTCAGGTTTAAGGAGATTAGGGAGAAAGCACTCTGTGCGAATTCTTAGGTCTCCAATATGGGATAGTTTTGGAAGCATGAATTGGTGAAAGAAGGGGCATTTCGTAAGTCTTTGGGTTTGCCAAGTAGACGGCTTGTGTTGCTCTTCAAGCTCTAAGCTCTGTTGAAGAGGGTGCCAAATCAATCGGGTCCAGAGTTGGCATTACTCCACTTTTGGATGTTAGTCAATTCGATCTATTTTCGAGATATTTATCAGTAATTTTCTGAAATTAAGCAAACTGTTGTAGGGGGTAATGCATTTAATGCAATTCCGGTGCTTCCTGAGGCAGCAGGTTCGGAGACTTCTGTGGCGAAAGAAGATGCAATCGGGTGTTTGAGGATGCAATCGGGTGTTTGAGGATGCAAGCTTAAAATTCTCTACCGTCAAAGACAGGAGGGATCTGAGTGCTTGAAAATTAATTGCGACTGCGTGCCAATATCATTAAGTTAGCTGCTGCTGCGGACGTAACTGACTCGTTTGTGAATTGGCTATTAAGTTAGCTTCTTGATCTTTCCCTGGAAAATATAAAAAAGTCATAATATCCAGAGAAAGAGAGCGGAAAGGAGAGAGAAGAGATTTAACTCTATATCTTGGTTTGATCTAAGAAGGTCTATTTAACTTAATTATCAAACTTTTATATGGGAAGGTCTATTTGTAGGACTCTAAATACAAACAACTCACCTTACAACTAATATGGTAAAAACTTAAATATATATTCTAACATTCTCTTCAACTCAAGGTACGAAGTTAAGAGTTTACAAATTACAATACCAAAAGGCATAAAGGAAGTATTCTAAAGTGTCGAGTGCGGCTCGGGAAAAATCACGGGAAAGGTCTAACAGAAGGAAAAAGGTCAAAAACAAATCCTTTTTTTTTTTTTTTTCTCTAAGTAAGGCCAAAAACAAATCAAATTCTCAATAAATACACTAAACAATCGGCCGATGATCTCGTGGACCGACATGATGAAAGGGGTCTCAATCTTGAAAACTCAAACAGAAGAAGCCTAAACAAAACGGAAGGGAAAAGAAGAGAAAAAATCTATAAAAAATCATAATATTGTGAGAAAAAGTAGACAAGGGAAAAGTTAAGAGATATTTTAAGATGATTTGGCCTCAAGTGGCCTACTTTCAGCATCTAAAATTCTAGAAGTTACATCTTTCCTATTTAACTAGATTATCAAACTAGTATCTTTTAACTCTTATGGTAAGTGCTAAGTGCGTCTTATATGCGCCACTAGCACTTACACCCACGCATGGCATGTACTAAATTAAATGCTCGTAAAAGTTCATTATTAATAAATGCTCTTCATGTGGGACTCTTATCCAAAAAAAAATAAAATTATCATAGACAAAAATACTAGTTAAAAAGAAAGCATTTTGTACGGCAATCATTATATTATACTAATTATAAAGAGGCTTTTTGTACGGACTCATCATTATATTCATAGTCAAAGTTTATACAGTTTTTTTTCTTTCTTTCTTTACTAAGCCAACGTATAGACTATTATCCGTACGCAAGAAAATATTAAAATCTGTGAGGAAAAAGAAAGTTGGGACGGTGGAGGGCTGGGTAGGAGGAAACGTCACGGATGACGACGACCGACCTAGAAAGCCGCAAATCCCCCCCGGCTTGTGATTATTACACTGAAAAGGTCGATTTTCTGTTCATCTCTCAATGTCCTACACGTGACTTGCGTTTCCTCGTGGTCCCCCCCCCCCCCCCCCCTCCGGTTACCTTTCTGGAAATTGAAGTCTTCAGAGCAAGGATTCAGATCGCCTGCAATTCTGGGGAGAGAGAGTACAGTGGGTTTCGACTCGAACTCACACTTATCCGGATAAAATTTATAGTGTAATTTTAGAGAGAGAGTGAAGGGTCCTGACCGGGACCACACTTGTCCGAGCAAAATTTACAGTGTAATTGTGAGAGAGAATAATGGGTCCCGTGCAGTGACCGAATTGTAGAGAATTGTGGTCTCCATAGCAATACCGAATGTTAGCCAATCCTAGACGTTTATTTGTCCACGTATATGGAGTACTATTCTACCACAGATCAATTATTAACCCACGACTATTAATTAAGTTGAATCTCACTAACGTGTGTTTTTTTTTTTCCTTTGTATTTTTAAAGACTTGAACAAATCAAAAAGTTCCCTTAATTTTTAATTCACCCCAATCATTATTGATTCCAACTAAGCTAATGAAAGCGATCCTGCCTTCCTCGCTTGCTGACCGAAACGGGAAGGACGCGAATTAATAAAACACCGAGAAAACCCAAAAACGCCCGAGATATCGGTAACGAGTGCCGGTCACGATGGAGCGTCGTCGCGCAGCTTTCCGTACTAATTAATATTTTCGAAGATTAGATTATTAGGCTGAGAAGATGCGCCGAGATAAGATGCCAGGTCACCAAAAAGGTCGAAAAGATATTTTGCAAAATGGGCTCCATCTTCCCCAATATATCACTCCCCCAAAAAGCTGAAAATTGTCCCGTCAAACGCAATTTTATAAGAGTAGAAAAACGATACTCCCTTGTCATTTCCAGCTTTTATCTTAGCTTCAAGCCTCAAGCGAAGCTCGGAGGTGAGGGGGGTTTTGGAGGGTCTTCGAAATTAGGGTTTCTTCAAACAGATTGGTACGAAAATGGGGAGTCCTGGATCGAGAGACGGAGGGACCGTGGCGTGCGATTTCTGCAGTGATCAAGTTGCTGTACTGTACTGTAGAGCTGACTCGGCCAAGCTATGCTTGTTCTGCGACCAGCACGTGCACTCGACGAACCTGCTGTCCCGGAAGCACCAAAGGTCGCAGATCTGTGATAATTGCAGCTCGGAGCCTGTCTCGGTACGGTGCGCCATGGACAACTTGGTGCTGTGTCAGGAGTGCGATTGGGATGCGCACGGTAGCTGCTCCGTGTCGGCCTCGCACGATCGAATCCTAGTCGAAGGGTTCTCGGGGTGCCCCTCGGCTCGCGAGCTCGCTTCCCTCTGGGGCATCGATCTCGAGGACAAGAAGGTAAGTATCTCCACGCCGTTGATTCAGAACTGGACGAGTGCTACCGTTGACGACGCGTCCTCGTGGATGTGTGACTAATCCGGCGTCGGGGGAGTGTGTCTTCGAAATGTCAGAGAAAAGGTAACCTTTTCCTCCTAGATTGCTGTTGCATTTCAATTCTGCAATTATTTGCCCTCTCGCAATGATTGTCTGCCACATTTACTTTCTTTTTGACAATGTGTTGTTTTGTGAATATTTATGAAATGCGACCAGCAAGATTTGTATGTGTCATTTTTTTTAGAGTTCGGAGATTACAGCAACATGAGCTGGGACTAAGAGTTGGTAAGTAAATATGGCAGACAATATGTTCAATGGCAGCACATTTTTCATTCTCACTGAAGTCTGTTTCCTCTAATGTTCTATCCTCCGAAAGTGAAATTTTAAAAGAAATGGGAAGGGTAGCTTTGATGGCCCCATAAAATAGTTTCTATTTTTGTTGTTCTATTTGAATTACACAGCTAGCGTGGTTTCCCCCTTCTCTCTGCTTTTTGATGGTTTTCGAATTATCTTAAGACTTTACTTGCTTTCCTGTTTTGAATGTTGCTTCCTAACCTTGTGCTTTTCTGTTCTTTATCTATCGAGTGCTTCCAATCCAATAATTAACGCCAAATGATCATGCATATGAATACTATTCTAAGGAATGAACTTTTGTCTTTTAGTAAATTATTTCCTACAATATAGCAGAGAGGAACGGGGGGAAACCACGCTAGCTGTGTAATTCAAATAGAACAACAAAAATAGAAACTATTTTATGGGGCCATCAAAGCTACCCTTCCCATTTCTTTTAAAATTTCACTTTCGGAGGATAGAACATTAGAGGAAACAGACTTCAGTGAGAATGAAAAATGTGCTGCCATTGAACATATTGTCTGCCATATTTACTTACCAACTCTTAGTCCCAGCTCATGTTGCTGTAATCTCCGAACTCTAAAAAAAATGACACATACAAATCTTGCTGGTCGCATTTCATAAATATTCACAAAACAACACATTGTCAAAAAGAAAGTAAATGTGGCAGACAATCATTGCGAGAGGGCAAATAATTGCAGAATTGAAATGCAACAGCAATCTAGGAGGAAAAGGTTACCTTTTCTCTGACATTTCGAAGACACACTCCCCCGACGCCGGATTAGTCACACATCCACGAGGACGCGTCGTCAACGGTAGCACTCGTCCAGTTCTGAATCAACGGCGTGGAGATACTTACCTTCTTGTCCTCGAGATCGATGCCCCAGAGGGAAGCGAGCTCGCGAGCCGAGGGGCACCCCGAGAACCCTTCGACTAGGATTCGATCGTGCGAGGCCGACACGGAGCAGCTACCGTGCGCATCCCAATCGCACTCCTGACACAGCACCAAGTTGTCCATGGCGCACCGTACCGAGACAGGCTCCGAGCTGCAATTATCACAGATCTGCGACCTTTGGTGCTTCCGGGACAGCAGGTTCGTCGAGTGCACGTGCTGGTCGCAGAACAAGCATAGCTTGGCCGAGTCAGCTCTACAGTACAGTACAGCAACTTGATCACTGCAGAAATCGCACGCCACGGTCCCTCCGTCTCTCGATCCAGGACTCCCCATTTTCGTACCAATCTGTTTGAAGAAACCCTAATTTCGAAGACCCTCCAAAACCCCCCTCACCTCCGAGCTTCGCTTGAGGCTTGAAGCTAAGATAAAAGCTGGAAATGACAAGGGAGTATCGTTTTTCTACTCTTATAAAATTGCGTTTTACTCCACCATCGCTGCCACTTCGCTCCACCACCGTTGCAAACAGAGATAGTTTAGGGTTCACGAAAAATTGGTAGAGATGATTTGGGGGAAATTTGTGCACTGTGGCCTGTGAGATTCGAAGGATTAGGCATTGGCTGAAGAAAAGACTGTAGAATTTATTAAACCTGCACGACACCGTTCAGTTGAGAGAAGTGAAAGGAAAAATAAATTCTTCAATTGGGCGACGCCGTTTTGCCTTATGTGCCACGTGGGAATTTAAAGAATGAGCTGAGTTGGCGTAAGGGGTTGCCATGTGGAGTCATTGCTGACGTAGATTGCCCTTCCGTTAAGCTGATGGACAGAAGCCTAACAGAAGGGCTTCTACGTCAAAGGCATTAAGTATGAGGACCTTAGATTTGAATTTTGATTCTGAGGGACCGTTTTGTTAAAGGGGTATAAAGTCAAAGACTAAAATGTTAATTTCCCTAATTTTTGAAACGAGTAAATGTAAAAAAAAAAAAAAAAAAACAAAAAAAAAATGTTTTTTTTCCCCCGGGGGGGGGGTTCGGCGCCCCTGGCTGTCAGTTAGAAAAGAAGCCACAAAATTTCTGCTACTTCCTAGCATGTCATTGACAGTTAAGATTGTACCATGTAACAAGTGTGAACCAATTGATAAGTTGTGGGCCAATGCTGTAAGTTTGGTATATCGTTTAGAGTGCAAATTGTAAGAAAATTTGGTTCCTAGAGGTGCAAAACACAACTCTAAAGAGAAAGATGATACGAAATTTTTCTTTCTTTCGGGCATAGAAAAAATGTTCATTGCAAAGTCTCAGTTCAGGGAAGAAAAATGTTAATTGCCCAAGAGAAAATATTGCTTACCTCTGAATAATTTACAGCTGCTTGAGAAACATTGAAGTTTTGTCCGTTGAAGGCCTCCAGATCGACTCTATTGTTACTTATGAGCTGGGCAGTATTGGTTTCATCCTCAGACATCATTTGGTGATGAAGAGGGGTGTTCCCGTTGACACCCTTTTCATTCAAAAGATTGCTCAGAGAAGACTTTTTTAAAATGATTCCCATAATACCCTTTGCCCAATGGCACCCCAATATGGCAGTATGTCGCACATTGCAGCCTCTATTGTCAACTAGTTCACAACAGTCAGAACAGCTTGATATGATCACTTCTAATGCCACACTATTACCTCAATGAGCTGCAATATGAAGAGCTATCCTACCCTTTGCGTCTTTCATATATGCTATATGTCTATCAAATTTCAACAATTATTTTGCTGACTCAGAACGATCCAAATATGCAGCTATGTGAAGCAGAGTCCAACCTTTATGGTCTGTTGTTATACTTCGAGCCCCGAGTCTTTCAAGAAGCTTTCCAACAAGTAATAAACCAATATAGTATATATATAGGGACAAAGCCAAGATTTGTCTTTAGAGGGCCAAATATAATTTTTTTTTGAAATTTTTTTTCTAACGAGTGTCAGACCATCTTACCATATACTCTCAACTAATCTCAGAGACTTCAAATTTTCATTATAATCAAAATAAACATAGTCAAAATGTAACCAAATATTTCTAAAACTTAAAAAAGAAAAACAATTATAAACTTAACGTAAGTGTAAAAGCTAAATTTTCATTAATTATGCTAATTGAACCAAACGTTCCTTCAACTAGAAAAAGTCATCAATTATTATATCAGTGCTAAAACTTTGTACGGCCGAATGCAATCAAAGGTTTAAAATCTTCAGAATAAAGGGCTCATAAATTATTAACAAAGACACGAAGCAATGTTAAAATCTAGTCAAAATAACATAGATACACACAAATAATAGAGCAATAATATAATTAGACAATAATACCAAAAAGTGTATTTTTCCAAAAAAAAAAAAAAAGACAAATAATAATTAAATGTAATAACATATAGAATTCTAATTTTGAAGAGGAATTTTTGTGCGTGCAAAGCAAAAAATTTGTTGTATTCCAAGAGTTGAATATGGATTTTGCTATTTTCCTATATTCGAAGATAAAATAGTTGGGAGGAAGAAAAGAAAAGAGAAAAAAAAAAAAAAAAAAAAAAAAAAAAAAAAAAAAAAAAAAAAAAAAAAAAAAAAAAAAAAAAAAAAAAAAAAAAAAAAAAAAAAAAAGAGAGAAGAGAGAGAGAGAGAGAGAGTCAAAAAGACACTCTAAAAAAGAGGAGGGAGAGACCGAGGGGGGAGAGGAATTTTAGAAAAAAAATGGAGGGAGAGAAAAGTAAAAAAGACAGTACTCTTAGTATTTTTTTCTTTTAAAAATTAGAGGGTCCACTTATAAAGTAGATATTCCATCTCTCATGCTCTTTCTTCCTCTCATATTTATTTCTCCAAAAATTTTGGGGGGCCATTACAAAGATTACTACTAACTTTACCCTTCTATTAAAATAAAAATTGCAAAAATTTGAAATTTTACCTTATTTATAAAAAGGTTTGCAAAAGTTTGAGGGACCATGCCCCCTATCTTCGTCCATGAATATATATATCACAAAGACATGTCCTATTTATTAGCAAATAGAGATAATGGTAATTGAATTTCAACAATGAATGAATTACCCTAATTGTTTTTATCTAACTCAAATTATCAACCCATTATATAATTATTTATGACACAAAATTACTACTATATTGGTGTTACAATTTAGTAATTATGACATATACACATGATTATTGAATTAGCACACCATATCCGCAGACACACCTTAATATCTTGTTAAATGCAGTGTCACATGTGGGATTTGCTACCGCCACATAACTTTTAATAAAATTGTAAGATAGTCTAATCTTAATTTTTATAAAATTAACCACGCACGCTAGAATATTGAGAAAATTAAACTAATATTACCAGTATTGTCCTGAGTTAATACTGCAGCATGTAGAGCTGTTTTGCCAAGGGGGCCACCCCAAGCTGGCGATTTACAAGTGTTCATAATTACAAATGCCAAATGCTTATGTCTTCCCTCAACTGCCATGTAAAGAGGAGTCTCACTAGCATCATTAGAAAAATACGAGAAATCTGGGTCTTTTCTGACTAACTTTCTCACCACCTCAAAGTGATCTCCATAGTGCACGACCTCATGCAAGGCCATGTCATTGTCTTTGTTAATTTGTTTTCCTAAGCATCTCTTGGACTGGTTCAATTCCACTTTCGAGGTCATGATCAAGAGTTTGCGCACGTCGAATCAAAAAATCCACAATGACACTATGTCCATACCTTGCTGCAATATGTAATAAAGTTTCACCCTTGGCATTGGTTTTCCATAATAGTAAGGGACACTTGTGGAGAACCTTTTCCACAAAGTTCATTGTTGATCCTGCAGACTCTGTAACCAAGGTTGTTAGGTATATATGGAGAATTGTGTTCGCATGCTTAAATCAAGTAGAACTGAGTTTAACCTAATTCTCGTTTAATATTCGAGTCGGAAATGGTGTTTGAACTCAACTCATTTATTAAATGAACCGAGCTCGAATCAAGTTTATACGAGTAGAGTTCCAGTTATTCATGAACAGCTCGGTTCATTTATAGCCCTAGGCAAATGCTTTGAAAGTTAGGCTATAAAAATGGACAAAAAAAGATTAAAGAATAGAGATAAATCATTTTAAAGTATTAATTGTTACCATTGAATCACATTTGGATGAAATTTTTTAGTGCCTATTTAGTGTAAAAGATTCTTGCAATTTGGATTTTTCAAATCATTTCCCACTTATCCCAAGTGACGGAGCACTTGTGGTTCCAAAGGAAATGCAATAAAATCATAGCACAAGACATCCATTATAACAAGGTCTTTTTTTATTATTAAGAAAAACAAAGTCCTTTTATAAGAATAACAACGTCTTCTTTTTATATATCTTCTGAAATGAGAAAGTGGCAGGCGTGTCCAATAGTTGCGATTGCATTATCAAATGACAAATATGACACAGACACGTCTTTTATCTATTTTTTTTTTTCCCCTTCTTAGACAACGCCTATGCGGTCTAGAGCCGCTCCTGCTATTACAATATTGATGTTGTTGTCGCAAAGACCAAATATTTTGAACTTACCTAAAGCTTGGATATAAAATGAATTTGAAGCTTTTCAAAAATGTGCCTTTTTTTTTATTTGTTCGAAGCACTTGAGTACTGTAAGTTAGCTTTTCTATTATTTCGGCTTACTTTAATTTTTAACTCTGGTCGCTCAATCATTCACAGCGTCTTCCAAAATAAATTCAGCCTAATTATTTCAGATCCCAAATTTTTTAACTCTTGGTCTTTTTATATCTTGAGATATGTGCCCTGTCCAGTAGTTGCCATAGCGTCATCAATTACGATTTGTTCATTTCAAGAGGAGTTGCACATGGGGTCGATGACTCTAACAACCATCACGGATTACTAAATTTTTCCTTTTCTTTTCGGTCTTGGTAACAAAAGATCCAAATGTAGTAGGAGCTGCCTATGATCCTATTATTTTAAAAACATGTCTGGATTTTTAAAATTGATAAAGGGGACTGGCAATAACTGGCTTCCACTTGTTTCACGCCAGATCTAGCTGTTTCCAACACTCGTGGTTCACGCTGATTATAAAGAAAGAAGAAAAAACTAGCTCATCGTATGTATCTCTCATCCCCTTGAAGTAATTATTGTTGCACTGGTGAAGGTTGACACGCCATTACCCTTCCAACTCTCATCGTAACCACACCGACTCCACACATAATGCGACGGCCAAGGTCTTTTTTTATCTTGAGATATGGGCACTGTCCAGTATTTGCCATAGCGTTATCAATTACGATTTGTTCATTTCATGGGGTCATGTATTAGTGAACTAGTGAATGTTGACACGCCATCATGCCCTTCCAACTCTCATCGTAACCACACCGACTCCACACATAATGCCACTGTCAAGGTATTTTTATAAGAATAAGGTGGTCTTTTTATATCATAAGATATGGGCACTGTCCACTAGTTGCCATAGCGTCATCAATTACGATTTGTCTGTTCGATCCCCCCCATTCATTTCAAGAGCAGTGGCATATGGGGTACTCAATGACTCTACCTACCATCACATATTTCTAAAACTTTTGAAACATTAACTATATTATCTCCATGTTTACACGACAATTTGTCCTTTTCTTTTTGGTCTTGGGTAACAAAAGATCCAAATGTATAATTAGGAGCCACCTACGACCCTATTATTTTAAAAACATGTCATATTGATGTTGTCGTTGCAAATATCACATATTTTGAACTTACCTAAAGCTTGGATATAAAATGAATTTGTAGCTACGACTCTTGAAAGATATGAGGAGGTTTCACACCCTGGCTATATATTAGTGAACTAGTGAATGTTGACACGCCATCATGCCCTTCCAACTCTCATCGTAACCACACCAACTCCACACATAATGCCACTGTCAGGGTATTTTTATAAGAATAAGGTCTTTTTACATCTTGAGATATGGGCACTGTCCACTAGTTGCCATGGTGTCATCAACTACGATTTGTCTGTTCGATCCCCCCATTCATTCCAAGAGAAGTTGCATATGGGGTCCTCAATGACTACCTACCATCACGTATTACTAAAACTTTTGAAACATTGACTATTATTACCTCCATGTTTACTCGACAAGTTGTCCTTTTCTTTTCGGTCTGGGGTAACAAAAGATCCAAATGTATAATTAGGAGCCACCTACGATCCTATTATTTTAAAAACATGTCTGGATAAAATTGATAAAGGGGACTGGCAATAAAGATAACTTACTTTAATAACTGGCTTCCACTAAACAGCTATTGTTTCACCAGATCTAGCTGTTTCCAACATTATATATTGCAATGTCCTGTATAGGCTACACTATAAAACAATGAATCACAGCCGTTGTTTTTGGAGGTCTGATTCTCCAACCATCAAAATTTTTGTCGCTTGCCATCAGCATCTTCAAGGGAATTGGACCTCAAATGGCTTTCATTCCTTGAAACTATGGCCAATAGGAAACAAAAATGCTTTTGATCAACTGCAACAAAAATCTCATGCAAAAGTGCAACGCCCATTCGGCCTTAATTGCAGGTTTGCAGCATTCTTTTTGGTAATCATTCTTTTCTGTAAAGGTTGGAGAATTGTTACCTAAAGCCTCATAATGTCCCAAGTTGCAACCACAATTGGTAGATTTGACTACATACGGATCAGTCCTAAAAGTTTCTACTAAATAGTTCACATTCGGCCACCACATTAATGATTTCTACAAGGGTCTAGATTTAATTATTCAAACAAAAAATAATAGAAAAATAGAGTAAGTAAACTCTTAAGAGGCTAATTAACTGGATCTGGATTGTCGATATAACTCATTACGGCTTGACTACTATTAGACAACTACATGCTCTCTACTTCTTGGTTTGTAGGTCTGTTTTAAGCATGTCACAACGTAACATTGGAGAAGATAAGAGCTCATCCAATTTGCCGTCTGATCATGATTTATCTCTGAAAAATTTTAGAACCCATTTTTCATGTAATGCTGTTCACAGCTCAGATATAATAAATTAATTGTTTTTTCAACCATTTTGTCAGCACTTACCTCATTCAAAATATACAAGATTTGTACGAGTAAGAAGGGTGATAGATCTTCTTGAATGATTAAGGATCAGGAGACGATCCCACTACAGACACCACAGCTCAGAGATAAAAGAGTAGAGTATCAGCTTGACACGGCGGAAGTCATTAGTTTGAGCCTAATACACGCCTCTTTTGGTCAACAACGGAAGAATGAAAAGACGCGCTGGTCACAAAGCAAGAAAGGACTGAACTCGTATCTCTGGGTCTATGAAGGAACTTGCTCCCAGTGTATATCCGCTGGGGAAAACTGGAACTTGAATTTGCTGGGTATGCTAGCTCAGAAAAGGCTCGTGATGGCATGTCACGATTGAACCCGAGTGACCCGTGTGCATGTTTCGTGACACTGTCTCCTTGAGTTCATAAACCCTTGAATGACATAACATGCCACATCAGTAACAGAGACACGTGCACATACTACCAACAAAACATGACAAGAATAACTCTGAAACCATCTTGAACTTTGAGATAGAAATTAATCAACACAAACTATACTTTCACAGTCGAAATAGATATAACGCCCTAGATAATATAGAAAGTCATTGAAAATTTCACTATCCATGTCTTCAGCTGTATACAAATTCAGGTGTGTTGGACATTTTTTATTTCCAAATTTAGGACTATTGGACATTCTCCACTTTTAAGTTCTCAATTATTTCAATACATTTTCTTAACAATGACTTTGCCTCCTCATTCTTCTCCAACACAAGCTGATGAAGGAGTTCATCCTTAAACCCAACGTCAGTCCATTGCATCGCTGGAAGGTCTCTGATCAGGTTAGCGATTTCCAAAAGGCACTCTGAAGCAGAGACGTGAACCTAAATTTGGGGACATGTGAATTAGAAATTGCATAAACAAGTTATTAGCGTTGGAAGCAAAATGCACAAGTCACAGATCCATTGAACATGACAGTCAAAACAGCAAATCTGTTCCGAGAGGTATATGCTGGACAACAATTGTATCAATTGGATAAAAGGGGCAAATGTATCCCAACTTCAGAAATAAATCTTCCTTCCATATGAACAACATCAATAAAGCTTTATTATACAAAGGTGTGTATCATAGGTTTGAGAAATCTTGGTAAATCTGGATATTTAACCATTATATGACTTGTGCAAAAACCGACCAATGAAGATCTGCATTAGAAAATGTGTTTGAAGGTAAAAGCAATGACATTGTCCTCAGATAAGAATCCTGAATGTGTGTTATTAATGGAACACTTTGAGGTTTTAAATGAAAGAAACTCAAATTAACATTAGAACAAGAATATGCTGTCACATTTGTATCTGTTATTTCTCTTTCTGAGAAACTATTTTCCCTGCGTCATTAGGATTGGTTCTCTAAGGTTACTGATGTCTTACTTAAAAACCATGTAAGAGACAGGGTGCGCCTGAAGATTCTGTTAGTCCAGTCAAGGTTTTACCCAAATAAACTGCGCTTACAAGTTACAACGAAATATAATGTACACTGACAAGCCAAACAAGGAAATGGATGGCATACCTGGGCAATCTTTACTGTGCGTATGCATAAAATTATCTCAGGTGACAACAAGCGAAACAACTGAAGATAAGAAT
>CM025855.1:31777089-31839589 GCA_003952965.2 Morella rubra
AATCAGGTCGGATTTGTCTCTCGCACAGATTTGATGAACGCTTGAATAGGTATTCTCCCTAATTGGTTGTTCTGGGCAAAGACTGCTTAACTTTAGTGATCAGTGACTTGGTTTACCAGCCGTTATATTTTTATGACACAGTGACATTCTTGTTAATTCCGCGAGTTATCTTGTATAATTTTCGCTAGATATTTATCATTTTACTTTTACGTCTGCTCTCTTATTTATCACGATTTCGCTTTTCTCCTTTTTTGTTCCATTTGTATATTATTCAGTATGCTTGGTTGGTATGCTTTTGTAGCACAGTTTTCTCTGGACCTTCAAGTTGTTTTAGAGTATTTTTTCAGAAACTGTTTTGCTGAAATTTATTTTTATCTATAATAATAGTCTTTTTCCTTGTAGATGTAATATCAAATTTATATATATAGTAGATTTAACTAGAATTAATGCTGAAATGAGAAATTTAATTCTCGTTATAGGTATCTCTTCTAAGAGATTAAAGTCGCTCTCAACTGTCAATCATTTGTGGCTTACGTTGTGCTTATGACAGGTTAAATATAGTCTATGGAGAGACAGTTTTTTCGCTCACTCTGTTCTCTTTCGGAATGCATGTAAGTTAATTAATCTTTTATGAACTAATATTTGACTAAATAGTAGACTGCATCATGTTTTGTTGTTTGTCATAACTTAAGTAGAAGGGAATTTTATGATACTCGAAACTTACTTAATGTTTTATTTTGTGCCATATCATTTCAGTATTAATCTAGAATTGTAATATGACTTTATATTGGGATTGAAATAAAGATTTTAATCGCTTGAAAGGTTAAGTTGGTTATAAACTCATGAATTTATTGTATAGTTGATCACACACACTGGATTTTTCTAATTATTTTTTGAGTCTTATAAACTTTTCATTACTTCTTAATTTGGCATCGATTTATAATGCAACAATTATTGATATAGTAGGTTTTTTGAATAATTATTTAAGACTTTAAATTAATTATCTATTGTACTAATAATACCGTAATTAAAGATTCCATTTTCCGCATCATAGTTCTAATTAAGTAACATTGGAGTGTATTAAGTTTTAGCGAAGTTAATTGGGGATATATTATTTTATTTTTATTTTAGTCTAGTAAGTCTTAATTGGACCTATTTTGGCTGAATTTACGCACAATATAATGATGCTGTCTAAATTTTTGACAAAAATTAATTTACAAAAAGAATTTTTAATTTTATATCTTTTGTATCTAATAAACTGCTATATCACCTTTTTTTTTTATTTCTTTTTCAATATATTATGATGTCAAATTTTAGACTATTAAAAATAAGTTCTATATTTTCCTTTTTGGTTTGTACTATAACTCCTTAATTATTCCATTTCCACATTTTCTTCAATAATAGGATGTCTAAGTTTTAAGCAAAATTCATTTGGGGTATTTTGTTTTATTTAATAATTTTTGGTCTAAATGTTCCATTGTTATCACTTATATGTCTTAATTTACCATTATATATATAGTGTATCTAATAATTATCGAAGCAAATTAATTTACTGGATTTTCAAATTGTATTTTGGTCTATAACTCTTCATTATAAGTTTAATCTCTTTGCTTCATTTTTTTTTTATATTATGGTATCCGTAGTTTATTTAACTTAATTAAAATTGGAGTATATTTCAATTTATACTTTGGCATAGATTTTAAGTTACATTTTGCTCCATATCTAGGCCAATAATCTAGTTTCCCCATTTTCATTGATTTTAATGGTAGTTAATTTTTGAACAAATTAATTTATATGATTTTTAATTTATCTTTTGGTCTTTAACTCTTACGTTATTCTATTTGCAAGAATGTTCTACTATTCTTCGAAACACTTCGATATTTAATTTTGAACGTAATTTGTTTGTGACATTATTTCATTTTAATACTTATTTGACACATACCTTCATTACCATATATGTAATTCGTTTAAACACATTTAGTCTTTCATTTGATTTATATTAGTAGATTATATTATACTTAAAATATTAAGGTACCATGATAATTAAATATCACAAAATATTATTATACTCAGGATTTTTTTCATTAATTTAATCATTGCGTCTATAATCTTTATTCATTTATTCATAATTTCCCTTCAATATTTCTGCAACATTATGATATCTTTTTTTTGAATTAATTAATTTGGATTATTTTTAATTTATCAATTGTGCTATAAAAATCCTTAAATAATAAATACATTTTAACTTTTCAATTTCTTCAGTAGTTGGGAATCTAAGTTTTAAAGCTAAGATAAATTTGGGTATTTTTTAGAATTTATAGTTATGAGTCACATAAGTCTCCATTAGACGATTTGGATATACCAATAATAAATACAAGTGTAATACTTAATTTTCGACAATAATTTACAAAGGATTTCTAATTATCTATATAGGTCCATAATTTTAATCTAACACATTATAACTCTTTTTCACTTCATGCGTATTATATGAGGTTAATTTATACTAATTTTTTGAATTAATTAATTTATACTATTTTTAATTTATCTTTTGTACTATAACTCCTTAATTATTTCATTTCCCTCAATTTCTTCGATAATTGGGTATCTAAGTTTTAAGAAGGACAGATAAATTGAATTGGGCCTAATTATTTTATTTAAATTTTTGGTCTATATGTCTTCCATTGACCAATTTCGCTCATTTACCGAAATAATATGGTATCAAATTTTTGAAAAAATTAATTATCCCAGAATTCTAATTATTGTATCTTTTGGATCACTGTAAACTCTTAAAACTGTTATTCTATAAATTTGCAGTCATGGGATTTCATTCAACAATCTACAAATATTAATATTTAATTTGATAGTTATATTAAGTTTGGACTATTTTTTCAATATTTATCTATTTTGTAACTATAACTCTACCATTAAGTCTATTCTTGTTTCATTTAAAAGTTTCCATTGGATCTATTTGTTCAATTTACCATAATATTGTGGGTACCTTATGTGAACAAATTAATCTTAACAGGGATTTATATTCTAAATACTCTCATTTTAGTCTAATAATTTTTCATTATTCTATTGCTATCAATTTGTCTACAAACATATGATATCTAGGTGTTTTGAAAATTAAATGATAGTTTGGACTATTTTTAATTTATCTATTATACTCTAACTCTTTACTTAATCTATTTTCCTCAATTTCTATAATATTAAGATGTGTAATTTTTAAACAAATTAGTTTGGTGTTAATTTCTTATTTATTATTTTGCCTATAAAGTCTTCTCACATTGAAATATTTTGGTATCATTATACCATAATAATAAAGGTACCTTATTTATTGAACAATTTTTTCAGGATTTAATTTATATGTTTTGTGATAAGCAAGAATATCTATTACTTTAGACTACTATTCGCTAATGTTTATGTCTTCAACATTTAATGATTAATCGAATTTTTTGAAAACTTGTATTAGTTTTAGGACTGGATTTTATTACGTTATCTATATTGTATGACAATGTAAACTCCTCCATTAAGGAGATATGCATCGTTGATCTTTTCTGATGAAGTGTATCAATAGAAGTAAATTAATTATTCTGATATAATTTTGGTGCAATTATTTTAATGTACATTTTGATTACTAATAAGACTTCCCTCAATAAGATGCTAATTTATCTTATTCAACTATTATGGTATACTATTGTTAAACTAATTTTGTATAGTTAGGAATACTTTTTTATATATAAATATATATTTTTGTTTTTTAATATGGTACAGTGTTGACCGCATTTAAATCTAGATATTATGTCATTTAAAATAATTTCAAAATATCTTTAAAGGATCTAATTTAGTTTGATTAATCACAATATTTAAATTTAGTGGATTCTGATTCATTTTCTTTTGTTCTAATACCATTAAATTAATCACACTGAATATTTTATTTTTTGTACAGATAATTAAGGTACTTAAATTAATTATAAACTATTTAAATTTTACAATTTATTATATAGAATTTATTTTTTTGTCTATAACTCTTCGATTAATCTACTTGCTTCATTTTCTTCTCTATTTATATGGTAAGGATCTAGTTATTTTGTCTAGTAACTCTCCATATTAATGATTTATTTATTATATCTCATCCAATATTAGGACGTTAAGCATATTTTTAAACTCTTAATGTAATTATGGACTATTAATGGTATTATATAAATTTTGGATCTAATAACTCTTACCATTCATCTATTTGCCCTTATTCATTTTCTTCATACTAAGTAAAGTAAATCTTTAAAAAATTATTTGACTCAAAAGTTTTCTATTTACTATTTTGGTTTATACTAGCTTCATAATCTATTTTTCTTTCAACATTGATGAAGCAAAAGACTGTTTATGCTTGTAGACTTTTACTTCTAGTTAATTATAAACTATTTAATTATTTAACAATAATTATGATGGTTTAAACTAATTTTTCGTTATTTAATATTATATATGGTACTACAACTCCATATACTCTATATAATCTATATTTGCTTACATTTATTTCAATCAATATTAGAAATGTATTTATATTTTTAAAAAAATATTATAATTTTAGGATACGGATATATTTAAATTTGTGTATATATGTCTATAATAATTACTCATAATTATGACTCTAAGTTAATATTACTATTTTGCTTGATTCTTCTTTCAATTTATAAGAAATGTAATATGGGACGATTTTATTTCTCTTTTTTGTTACTAGACTTACTTTGCACACATTAGTCCTATATTTCCTCAATTTTCTTTAATAATTAAGAGTATCATATGTATATTAAGCTAGATTAATTATGGGCTTTTTATATTTATATATCGTCTATAATTATATTCCATTATAAATATTTGGGTTACGATTTTCCATAAATATCAAGGTATTAATTTGAATACAAATTAATATTACAGAGATTATTCAAAATTATATCTTTTGGTCTATAACTTTCCTTAATCTATTGTGAGCTTCATTTTCATCAATATTATGATGTTTAATTTTTGAACTAATTAATTTAAACTATTATATTATTAATATATACCTTTTCCCTACTAATCTCCCTCAATTATATCTTACTTTCCTAAATTATACTCACAAGCATTAAGGATCTAATTTGTATTATGCTAATTGTTAAGCAATTTTTATTTATATTTATGAGATCTAATATATAAAGTCTTCAATTAATAACTATTTGAGATTATTTTACAGTAAATTATTAAAGGTGGTAATAATTTTATTGAAGGCAAATTTGAACAGAGGATTTTCTAATTTAATTCTTTTGGTCTATATCTCCATGTAATCGATTATTGCATCATTTTCTTTAATATTTAAGGGATATCTATTTTTGAACTAATTTAATTTTGGAAATATTTATTCAATAACTTGTCTTGTTAACTGCTAATTTCTCCTCCACTAATCTATTATGCATGTATGAATAATATTAAGAGTATAAATTTATTAATGTATGTTTAATATGGTGGTCGTTTTTAAAATGTACATTTTAGGTCTATAGCATCCATTTAATCTTATTTTCCTCATTTTCCATTTATATATTTAGGTATCATAAATTTTAAAATAATTAATAATATGGTCATATTTTTAATTTATAAGTATTGTCTATAAAGGGTCTACCAGAAATATTAAATCATATATTTATAGGGTATAAATATATTACAATAAATTAATTCAATAAGTTAGGGCTATAATTACCTCTTCGGGGTATAAATGAAGATATTAAATAATATGTGGGATTTGAAGGGAAAAAAATAAATAAATAAAATAAATATTAAAAATTAAGGAGATTAAAAAAAAAATATATATATAAAAAAATAAATATAATAAAATTTATAAAATAAATATAAAAATGAAATAAAATATGAAAAACATATATTTTAAAAAAATATCCTAAAAAGAAGATTTTCAATAAGATCAATGAAAAAATATGAAATTGATTATGATGAAAGAAAAAAAAATAAATATAATTTATAGAAATTGATTAAAAAGTGATGAGAAATAATATTTTAATAAATATTATAATAATAAAAAAAAATAAAATATATTATAAATATCAATATAATAATTAATATATAATATAAAGAAATAATATAAATGAAAAGAACGGTTAAGAATAAAAACATAAATAATATAAAATGTAATATATAGTACAATAAATAAATAAATTAAAGAAATTATAAAAAATATAGATTAATAATATAATAAAAAAATAATAAAGAATATTTATAAGTAAAATAATTATAAATATAATAAAAAACTATATATATTGATATAAAGTATTAAAAATAAATAGAAGTATAGGATAATAATTTATTTAAAAAATTAAAAATATAAAGATATAAAAATATTAAAACAATGAGAATAAAGAAAATAGTAAGTTAAAATTAATATTATAAAAAAATATAATAATAATATTAGATTTATTAATAATAAAATTATATAAAAGAAATAAGAAAACATAAGAAATAAGACAAAAAAATAGAAATACGTATAATTAAATAGATTAGTCTATAGAGTTTAAGTGGGTTATTATATCTGCAGTGACCTCGGAAATGCAAAGCTGTCAGGCAGTCTGGTTCCCGAGTTGGGGAAGCTCGAGCGTCTTCAGTATATGTAAGTACTTCTGTTATTTTATTCAATGAAAATATGTATATAGTTCTGGCCAAAGCAAAATATTTACATGCAAGTTGCTGGAAAACAGAGAAAAACCATTTTCAAGGATAATGTTTGCGAAGGTTCTCTTGGCAACATCAATGAATAAAAACCAAACAAGAAAAAATTGTGCAGACAGAATTTTGTATTTGGCAAGACTGGTGTTAACTGTTAACTAACGGTGCATACAAACAAAAATTATCCAATGTAGAAGAGACCTGCGAGATCTGCCATAACTACAAGTTTGTTTGCCAGTACATCTGCGGAAAAAGCATTCAACAGAGTCACCTACCCTACCAAAAAGCCAGTCTCATCACCCACTGCATCAGGGTAGAAGATTTGGTGTTAGATTCAGCATTGAATAGAACATGGGGTGGTTAGAATGTGTTCAATGTTGTGCAGGGAATTGTATATGAACAACTTGGTGGGTTCCATACCAGCGGAACTTGGAGGATTGAAGAGCCTTGTCAGCTTGGATTTTTATCACAATAACCTCACTGGGTCCATCCCTGCCTCCCTCTCCAAGCTCGCCAATCTCAAATTCCTGTAAGCAGTTTTCTGCAGTCTCTAATTAAGAATTACGTTTGGCCCATTATTGTGGGACCGGGTGGGAGATTGATTGTTCTTTAATGTACATTAAAGGATGAACCAGGACATCTTTTACTAAGCGGTTCACGTAATTTCCATGCAGGCGATTGAACAGCAATAACCTGACTGGAAGAATACCGAGGGAACTTACCAAACTGGGAAACCTCAAGATCCTGTAAGTTGCCTGTCGAAAATAGCTCTGAATTCTGATACCCTGCTCTCTTCGTCTACTGTTGCTTTTCCCTAACCCACTAAGTTAATACGAATTGTGCAGTGACGTTTCACACAACGATTTGTGTGGTACGTTTCCAACCTCGGGCTCGTTTGCTAAGTTCTCTGAGGAAAGGTGATTGATCAATCCCTAGATTTGTGCCTTATTTTGGATACAGAGCTACTGCTATAAGTCTCTTTATTTTATTCAAGAGTTTTGAGGCTTTTACTTTTTCTTGATGAAAGGGTTTTGGGTGGTTATTTGTTTGGATGCAGTTTCATGAATAATCCAAGACTTGAAGGACCAGAACTGATGGGATTTGTGAGATACGATGTAGGCGGAAGCTGCTAATGATGTACCAAGAGGCAACAAATGTTATTGCCAATTCCTTTTGTCTCATGTCTCTTTATATCGAAGAGCCTTATGTAATGTTTCATTAATCTGATCGTTACTAGAACACCCAAAAAGCTTCCTTCTATTCAGTATAGTGATCTGAAATCTCCTTCTACTTCCAAGTCCAACCACCCATTTTGGCCTTTTGATGATGATGTAAATCTCCAGATGGTTTCTGCTCCTTTCCTCGAGCTTTAGAGGTGGTTCAGTTTGGGGATGTTTTTTGTACTCAATATATACTTATATAGGAATAAAGCTTGGAAGATTTTGTATAATCTTATTATTAACCAAGTAAATCAATCAACCAAATTAACAACCACACTTCCTAAGGTCTAAGCCCGTAAGAATCTGCAGACAAAAGTTCCGAAAGTATTATGAAGAGTCAAATTTAATCTGATCAACATTATAAATATTAAGGGGATGAACATTTAAAGCTTGGAAGTGATAAATAAGTGTCAATGGCATGTAATACCCCCCCCCCCCCCCCGGAATTTGAAACCCATTGTGCTGGAGACGAGATTCTTAAATATACACATCGATAAAATACCCCTTTCAAATTCTATTTTTGCAAAGAAATCATAGCTGAATCCTATCAGACAAAAGTCTGGGGAGAAGAAAAAATCCATCTGACATTAGTTTCTGGTGACACTTCAACTTTCTTTGATACCAACTTAGTAGCATTAGCGCTAATAACACAAGAACTAAGAAGGGAGCAGATAGAAATTTTGTGCGCAATCAAACCAAACCTTAACACTTGTCCTGATTTATCCAACCCCGAGTTTTCGAAACACTCAACTCTTCACATAAAGCAGGATCAGTTTTAGTCCACAAAAGACCAACATCCTGGATTCAAGTTGGGGAAAACATGTCAGCTGATGCTCTTTGAGACAAATCAATTAGAAAAAATTGCTCCAACTTGAAAGTACGGCACAAGATAGAGCCAACATGGACTCTATGCGGAAAAAAGAAAAGAAAAGAGAAACTATTATTTATTGCTTGGAAAATAATACAAATTCCTCCAAAATGAGGGGAACAATGACGTCTATTCAATTAATCTATGCCATGTGCCCATCAAGACAAATTTGGCGATATAGCAGATGAAAGAACTGAAGAAAAAGTACGGGTCAAAAACAAAATTTACAGATATGTAGCTGTACACAACGCTGAGAAACAATCTCATTTGCACGCCTTTGGATTTGAAAACAAAATTGGCAACGAGGAGATACAGTCTGCACCTGGGTTCAGATTTATCAACAGTTAGAAACAGAAGAATACGTGGCACATCAACACCAGGAGTAGCAAGTATTAAATGCACACCAATAGTCGTCAACACAAGAATGCAGTGTTAAAACAGGCCACCTTGTAGAAGACATGCATTGCACAACACAACTTCAGATTATAAATAGCCTCTAGCCTATTAGACAAAGGACGAAAGCATGAGCTCCAAAATACCTCTAACTTGAATGGCGTGAGTGACATCTAAGAAACACTTGGTGACCGCCGATTGCTAGGAAGGTCTAATGGTGTCAGAGGGGGTGAATCAACATCTGTCATCTCCGAGTTGTGAGGAGCTTCCAGGAGCTTCAAGGGATGTGAAGTTGTCACACTAGGACTACTTGAGGGTATAGAGAAACTACGTGAGATTTTCTGAGGAGGTATTGGCAATGGAGATGATGCATTTGAAACAACCGATCTATTTATAGCAGAAAGCACTTGATCGCAGGCCATCAAGGGGCCTGAATGATCAACCAGACCCTTAGGTCTTGAAGACTTGGATGTTGAACTCACAGGGGGTCGTGGAAGTTCATGAAGCTCACTGATTTTAGGCGTGGAAATAAAAGTAGGGGAGGCACTTGGAGATGCTTTTGGAGATTTTGATGGAAGTTGAGATGCTGGGTTTCGAAGAAGAGGTCCAGAATATAAATGGGGACGTTCGACTGAGACAGGTATGGTAGGCCTCTGGTTGCTTGTCAATGGACCAGAAAAAGCATATATTTTCGGTTTTTTAGGATCAGAAGCAGTAACCATATTCTGCTGTGGAAATATAAGTCCATCAGCCAGAGGAAGAGGCAACCGAGTGGAGACGGCATTGTTGTTGCTTTCTTTGAGTACAGACAGAACATTCATGTCAGTGGATCTGGAGGGTTTCTTGTCTACCAAAACTTTCTCCAACTTGTTTGGCTCCGGTGGGGATGAATGCCACAAATTCTTAGTACGCTCACTTGGCGTAGTCTGTGTCTTATGAAGCACTGGATTACCTGATCCTGCTGAAATTGAACCCTTCCTATCAACAGGAATGGGCAGCACATAAGTCTGCAACTTCCATGTCGATGATAGCTGCATCTGTCTCGTTTTTTCAGTAGAATCGAATTTGTTCTCAGCAAAAAGTGGGGCTGATTGGCTACCTGGCCGAGCCCTATAACCAAAAGAATTATTGTGGAGCCTATCCATATTTTCCTGCATAAACAATGAAACGGAAGCATATATCTTAGAAGCTTCAACATAGATGTTTTCTGCATCTTGATGATTGAATATCTCAGAAGGAAAATACAACTTAATAAAATGTCTAGGTTCTGGAGATGCTTTATTGGATACAGAATTAGTTCTACAAATATTGAGTTTGTTTAAAACAATTTTGATTCAGTGACCACTGATTTAAGAAAACAATGCTCAAGCCCTAATTCATAACTGATCAGATGTTATCTGATGATATACATGCATATACACACTTACTTTTGTCATCACATCAAGGCATCGAGCATATACAGAGTTTCAGCACAAAACCATGTTGCAACTTTTAGATTTGACTAAACTGAAACTTATATCCTGCACTACACACATGAATTAATTACAGAAGAGGCTATATACCTTGACAGGTCCAATAGTTGGAACCTGAGGAAACGTGAGGTCCACCTGATCCAGCAGCATAAGACATTGTATGGTTAATAACAATTCAGACAATTTAAGTTAAGAATATACATCAAAACTGAAATGTGACACAGGTCGGAAATACTTTCTCTATATTTCAACCATAAGGTCATTTACTATTTAGTTTATTTAGTTCTTTATTTGGCTATTTAATTTTTTTAGTTTATTAGCGGAAATCTGTTTCATCCACAAATTGTTGCAAAATAATTCCCCAAAAGAATGCTATTATCCTCAGTATATTAAAACACAAGACTCTAATATGCCTGATGTCAAAGTTAATGAGTTTGTAGATGCATGTATACAAAAAAATCGCAAGTACATCATAGATATCCCTCTGGTGCCTACAAATACTTGATTACCTAAGTTTTTTGTCTTGTCTTAATTTCATCTCAAAAAAGGAAAAAACATTGTATACTATTTCTCACTCAGAAGTAGAAGAAAAAACACATTTGTTACCTCCATTGACTTTTGTGATTTAGAACCATCGCTCTCCGGTTTATATTCTCTATAGTCAAAACTCAATTCCGCTTCATCATGCACATAATACCCACCCTCATCATCGGAGTAATCATAATCATTGCTGCTATCATCGTAGTCTTCATCATCTTCTTCGTCCCCATCATAAAGTCCACTAAACTGGTAATCAATATGCTGCTGTTCAGTTACCAATTTTACATGTGTTTCTACTGCCTCAAGAGACTTGACTGCCTTCTTGAAGAAGCACAACTGTTTTCAAGCAGAAAAGAAAGCATCAAGTACCATGAAGACTAATAACTTCTGATTATGAAGTTAAACAAGAAGAGAAAGAAAACCTGAGCTGCATGGTGCCGAGCAGCCTGGGTAAGAAGGCTTCGGGATTGTCCTTGCCTCAGAGATTTCATCCGGAGAACAAAGAACGCTGCTACCTCATCATACTCATCTCGAGCATTTTCTAACTGCTGTATGGAGACCCTCTCTCCTCTTCCACTTCGGGATCGTCCCTTTTGTCTGTGTCTTGTCATCATACTCTCATAGTCATCTCTGTAGATCAATACCAAAATGAGAAGACATTGACATCCACAATTCAACAGATAAGATAGAGAGACAGAGAAGGGGAAGAGGGGGGAGATCGGGGGTGCATAAAACTTTGAACCTTTTCTCGTCACATTGACGCTTCATCTCCTGCATCAACAAGAAAGACAAAACCCCGTTGACTTTTGTTTTATACAGCCAATTGAAAACTATAACGCGATTGCAGCCATATATAAAACACAACAACATCAAACATCTGTCCACTGAAAACTAAGAGTTTGGTGACGCTAATCTTCCAGGAAATAAAGAAATCATTAGTGACAGAATTTTTACAGAAAGAAACCAATGCCAACGAGCAGAAGTCAAATCCAATTAGTAAAAGAAATTATATACAGACACTAACTCCAACCTGCATGTTTAGGTACTTAAACAAGGCTCGAAAGACAATGATCACAGTAAGGTTAGAAGCCTTGTATTTTCTAAATGGTTTCCATGGCTTTTCAAAATCTATGGTATGTCTCTTCAAGAAAGGGTCCATAAGTTGGTTAGTGGACTTAGATGGACAAGGACCAGCACTACAGAGCATTGAGCCTCCGTGAATTTTTTTTTTAATATGAACCCCTATAGTAGCACACGGACCCTCCATGCCAAATTTCAAACGATGGTACACTAAGATAAACTACACCTTGTTTACAAAATTGAGACTAAGAGAACCTATCCGCCTGCTCCTGCTATGTCAGACCAGTCATTATATTGAGCTGGTTTCCCTGGGTCCTCATCTTCTTACATTAAAAGGGGAGGCTATTAGAGCCACTCAGTCAGTGGCCACTTGTTAAGAAGGGAGCTCAAGACTCTGTCTTCTTCCCTCCTCCATACTCTCTGAAATCCTCCAGTCAATCAAGTTTCAGCATTTTTATTTGTCTCCATTTGTGTCCACAGACCAAAAGCATGAGATTGGAAGGAACAATCACAGCAGGATGCCATATCTTCAGAAATAGAAGCCCAACAAACAAACAAATGCTCAAAAGCAACAGGAAAGCAAGAAATTAACAAATATAAGGGACATGATCAGATCATACTAATTTCATGCACTGCACAAGAACCAGAATAAAGTTTCTCATAAGCTTATGAAAGATATAAACCACACAAACAAACCTCAACTGTTCGGAGTTCGTTAAGAAGAGACTCTGACGGAATTGTGATTGTTTGGAATACATGAGAGCGCTGAAAAAAGCAAAGCAATAACTCAGTATCAAAACAAAAGACAGTTTCCTCAGTGTCTCGTACATCAGATTAAGGACTCACGTAGCTATCAACAAGTTTCTGCAGTTCATACTGTACTTTTCCTAGCATTAGTAGAACTCTACCTGCACAGGAACAAAAACAACTAAATATCATTTCTCCTCAGATGAAACAAGCACACTGAAATGGTCTGCATTCCTAATGAAACAATTTCAACAAATTATATTGAAGTAGTATTATTGGTTTGATACAATAACCTGTTTGCCTATGATGTTACCCCCAGCATATGAAATTGAAACACAAATTGGATGAAAATATGAGTCCTCGAGTGACATATACTACAAAACCAAGTGTACTCCTTGAGTGACATACTGAGTGCAAGTCAACTTCGTCAAAATCCGAATGTAAACATAGCCACTCTATTAGGAGAAACACATGTTAAAAAGAAGAAAGAAAAAAAATCTATTAGATGAGACATTTGCTACATATGCTTTTTCAAAAGGAAATACAATTACCAGCACCGTGATTTCTAATGTAGGTCTAATAAGCTAGAGTTGCTAAATGTGAATCTTAAATATCTATGCTGTTTTAACAAAACTACATACTAAAACAGGATCCAAGAGTAAGATTTATATCTTGCCAAAAGGGTGACGTGGGGCACCAGCACAGCAAAAGGTACATATTTTCTGAGTCTCCGATACCAGCATTCTGGCTCATAACAAGAAATCAAGACTTAGAAATACAAGGAAATTTTTTAAGTTACTTTTAGGACTGAGAAAACTCAAGGTGACAATATTCAGTCCTCTGTGAAGCTTGATGTAACTAAAGATGACATGAAAGAGAAAAAATAATAATAATAATGGAGTTTTTCCTTCACTTTACCACTATCTTCATCATCACCCAGTGCAGTTTTCTCAAGAAGACAAGCACCCATTTCCTGCAATGACTCAGAGAATTCTGAAAATAAAGGAGATCACATAAGAGAAATACCAAAAATGAGAGAGCACAATCAACTTTCACAATTTTATATGGGAAAATTAACATTTCATTCAAATAGGCGCAGTAGACGAAGGAGCTGCTTTCAACAAATCAATCTATCGGTGCCTGGCTGATAGGTTAGTTCAAGTGCTTTAATAGGTTAGTTCAAGTGTCCTTCTTGCTTAATAGAAAAACAGAAAATCCATCTCAGAATGCCCTTCATGCCTAATAGTTTAGTTCAAGTGCTTTAATAAGGAGCTAAAGCTCAAACTCAAAACTTTAAATCTCTGGCTAGTCACATCCTCATTTGACACACACAATGGGCTCATGCCACAATGACCTCAGAAATAACTATATTCTACTTGACAATATCTAATTGCATTCCCGGAAGAAGAAAAAGTAAAACTTGTACTAAATCTGGCATTTCCTGATGGACATCCTGAGGTGCCATGCCATTACAATACAGCATCACAAGATATCATCTTCAAGTTCTCGTAAGAGAGGAACCCTCCAGAACCAAGGTTCTCTGTTCTAACAATGCTATCAGGACGTGCAATCATGCATGAGCATTACATGATTGCTATAAGGCAGAACTCTAAGAACTTCATCTTAGAGATACACAGCAACGTTTTTGAACTATAGTATCCAATTTGCCAGTGGCAACCAGCTAGACCACTGCGTACCCATGTTTATGCATTGCATTAGTATTATAGGAGCCAAACCCAGGGAGGAAATGAAGACCCAAACGCCTATTCAGCTCATGCTCCTAAAACGTAATGTGTACCACTTCAGACAAGCATATAACGGCCATTGCCATCCCCGTCATTTTTCTTAGTAAATACACATGCTAGACGTTTAAAAACAGTACCATAAGCACTGTTGGCCGTTGCCGCAGCTGCAGAAAGTAAGCTATCGTAGCAGTCTCTCATATCTTGCATGTCCTGCCATACAGGAACGCTATAAATTATAAGCATCATAGAGAGAGAAAAAAACATCATAAGAAAATAGCAGCTAACCAAAAACTCGGGCCAAACAGAGTGTATCTATTATACAACGTTCGAGTTCTGTAGAAGACAGCAGACCTTGGTCAACATCATTTAAGTAAAATCTTCTTCGAACAAGATCAAGATTCAAGCTTTGAAGAATTCTAGTTCTTTATCTTCAACCAATGTTCTTTTTAATGAGTTCCTTTCCCAATTATAAACCCTAGAATTTGTGGCTCATCACGATGAATTCAAATCAGTTTCCCGTAGTAATCAACGTCCGAACAAAGAACAAACCCTAACAATACGTTTGGCCGCTGAGAAATAGTAGGAAAACGAGAAGAAAGCCAGGAATTCGCAACCGGACGAGTCCGAAAAAACCAAAAGAAACGGCTAGTTCCTGCGAGGGTCGTGCTCTCATTTCTATTCTCTTCGTTTTTCGTTCCTCAGCAACCAAACAAAACACAAAGAAACGAGGAGGAAGAGGAGCAGCGTACCATGGAAGCGCGAGCTAGCTCGTCCAATTGCGCCAACGAACGAATGTCGTTGCGTTCCTTGGCCTCGTGCTTCTGAAGTCCGAGACCTCGCAACTTTCTCAGGGAATTCTTCATCGCTTCTATATCGTCCTAATCCTTTAACAACGATACGCCTCAATCACAAGCCTTTATACCTTTCTCTCTCGCGCTCTGTCTTTCTCTTCCTCTAATAACCAGACGTCTTAATGAAAACCTCTCTCCGACTTCCTCTTTGCGCTCTGAAAATTTACGAGTCATTCGCAAGCAACGCGAAGAAGAAGAAGAAGAAGAAGAAAGAGGTTCGAAATGGAACGAAAGAATTTTCTCTTCAACTCCGTTCTCGATGGTTAAGTCAGGTACAGAGAAGACCTCCACAGATTCATTAAAAAAATCCCGTATTTTTTCTGACTATTAATACTCCTGAATTCATTAACGCTGCCTTGAAGATGATAAATTAAATTAGATTTGAATGCTATTGGTTATTTGACTTCCAACCTCTCTTTTGGTCATTTATTTTGTTCACGAAAAATTAGTAGAGCTGATCATTTTTCTTTTAAGTAAATTTATTCAAAGCCCACATTATAACCGAATGATCAATGAGATTTTGCCACGGCAGCATCTCAAGCTAAATCTATGAGACCTCAGTTTATTTCGGTAACTCTTAATTTATCTTCATCCTCTTCAATTGTGCCCAGAAAATATTTGTCCCAGTCAAACCATTACTCACTCAATTTCTTCCAAATTTTAAAAGAAAAAATATGTATTCCCAGAATTTCGTAATTTCGAGATCTGTCGTCTCTCACAAAGTATAAATTAATTTAAGTGTACATAATTAATGACTAATTTCAAAATTTGTACAATCTCTCGTGACACCTAAATGTATATTGACTAATCTTAGGAACTATGTAACCTCTCCTCACACACTAATTCATTAAAATTTAATTTTTAAAGCAACTCTCATCTAGAAGATGAGAGACATGATAGGGTATTATATATTTGTTTTATTCAATGCTTAGTAACATAAGTAGGGCAAAATGAGGTTAGGCGAACATCCAAATCGCCAGAAGCTTTCAACTCATTTGCTTGAAAATGTACCTTTGAAATTGGGAAAAGGAAGATGCACATAAATTACGCGGACCACTCGCCGAGTTGGAACTTCCTCGCATTTGCCCGCACACGCTTACATTTGTAAAAGAAGGCTCATGAGCCATGTATTCGCCAAGAGAAGGACCCACCATAAAAAGCTCGGCGAGTCCTCCCACCTCTCAAGTCTGACCTTCAAAGCTGAAAGGCAACCTGCGCCTGCAGTTCTAAATGAGCTAGCATTATGGCTAGCTAGCGGTTTTACCATCTTTGTCGTTCAAGCTCAAGAAAGAGACTTTGGATGTAGATGGGCGTTGCGGAGATGGTGGTAGCCTTTTTTTCTTCTGTGTATTTAAACGTTTTCTAACGAGGGGTGTCAAAATTTCAAAGAGTTTAATCTCCATAAAAAAGGAACAGAGTGCGAAGTGAGGCAGAAACTTTTTTCTAGTCAATAAAGCGCGTTCCGTGAGGCCCAAGTTGATCCCTTTTAAGTCTTTTTGTGTTTTACTTCTAGATGACTTCGTTAATCACAAGCCAATGGAGGCCATCTAGACTCTAGACGTTCAACAAGTTTGTTGGAGTTGGTCCAAAATGGGGGGAAAGTGGACCGTCCTAAATCAAGGTAGATATATATTTTTAAGCTCCATGGCTAGGAAGGTCGCACCCCGTGGGAGTAAATGTCATTTGGCGTTAGGGTCCACACATGCTAATATGCATTTTCGGACAATCACAATGACTTCCTCTTCTGACCGGTTTGTATTTGGCTTGAAATGGACAGAAAGGGACAATTGGGCAGAAAAAGCCTAAACAAATCTGGATCCCCGCTGCCCAATTGGCCTCCTAAATTTGTTCGGAAGATCATCCCCCAGGGTGGGAAATATGGTATCAAGGCAGTTTCACAAAGTCCCAATAAATCCCAGAGGCGAGGATGACTTACGATATTTTTTTATTTTTTTGGATAAGTTGACTTAGGCTATTGCTCAGACCCAAAAAAACAAGGGATATTGATATCTTCTGGGTAGCTACCGTCCTACTAGTCCCACGAGCTCACCTTGTACTAGTCGACTTCGTACAACAATACAGTAGGTTGAGTGCGGTCCAAAGTTCAACGACGAAATTACGTAAACATGAAAGATTATAAATAGTGCCATATACAAAATAGTATGATTGTATTTTGAGACAAATTGGTCCCAATACAATTTCCAGATGACTTCGCGTTTGCTACGAGAAAGACTTGCTATTGTTCCGATTTGCACGAGAAATTACTAATTGCAGACGGCTAAAAGGAAATTGTGTTTTGAAAGACCGACCATTTCAATGATGTGCTCTTAAAGTGTATTTTGCTCCTAAAATTCAGTTTTTTTTTCCTCCCTTACCCCCACTCCCAAGCTTTTTTTTAGAGGAGGAAAAATATTTTTCACCTACAATCTACCGGAATAGTTACACATTGTACTCCAAACTACTATCTTTAAGACATTACACCCTCAAATACTAATGTTTACACTTTGCACCCTAAAATACCCACTTTGACACATTACACCTTTCAATACTAATATTAAACACTTTGCACCCTCCATTTGACAATAATACTTTGAGAAATTAATGAATTGACAATAATATCTTCAATATATGCAAAATGGATCAAAAGCATTATCATCATTTTAGTTTAAAAATTTGACAAAGAGTGTAAAGTGTCAAAATTGATAGTTAGAGGGTGCAATGTGTCAAAATTGATAGTTTAGGGCGCAAAGTGCAGAACCTATGGTAGTTCGTGGGTGAAAAAATATATTTTTTCCTTTTTTTTATTATCATTTTTTATGTCATGACATTCTTCCAACATGCCTTAATTGTAGCCAGAGAGATCGCCAAATTACAACTATCATCCGAAGGGTTGCTCTTGAAAATACAGACAACAGAAAGTGACACTTTATAGAAAATCCAAAAGGAAATACCTTCGAACTATGGCTTCAAAAAGTACAGTAGGTTGCACATCAACTCCCCAAATGAAAACACGAACAGAGTCACAAAATTTTCCACCTCCGCATCATTGTTCTCCATGTTATTTTAACAACAGCTTCTTCCCCATGTGATGAGAAAGCGAAAAAAAAATGTACAATCTCTACATCTCCTGAACAATTCAGCAGTTATTCACACTTATCAGAAGTTATTCTAAACAATGTCATTCAACAAGAATCTCATCTTTTTGATGCTTGATAGGTTCAAAACCCAAAACTTGTACTACAAGCAGCCGCCAATTAAACTATAACCTGGATTCAGAAAGATTTCTGATGGGATTGGTAGAAATTAGGCAGCTGCAGCCAACGCAACAGATCTGTAGCATGCTCTCTTTGCTGCACGAACAATGTCTTCAACCTGTCCAACCCAAGAACCGAGAATTAAAAGTAAACTTGATATGGTGATAAGGTCATACACGTGTATAAACCAAGCAAAGAATAATTAGCCTTTACCAATTCCCATGTCCAACAAATCAATATCAACACAGCTATAAACCCATCAATTTAACTTTCAGTTGGTGGAATTCATAGTAACAACTGACCTGCGGAACGGCCAACCTCTCAAGATTGGCAGCATAAGGCATAGGAACATCAGCCCCAGCAATTCTCTCAACAGGTGCATCAAGATAACCGAAGCTTTCCTCGACAACAGAAGTGCTGTTTGATGGATGAGGCAGGGAGTAAGTCTAATGGTGCCAGAAAAGTGACCGGCAAGGAGAAAATTTATTGGTGGAAAGACAAACCATATTTCAGCTCCAACACCATGCTGAGGAAACCCTTCTTCAACTGTTACCAGTCTGTTAGTTTTCCTGACAGAGGCATTGATTGTGGATCTATCTAGTGGCCGTATTGAGCGTAAGTTTATAACCTAACTTGAGAGAATCACTTAATTAATATGCCAATAACTCACATCAGGAACTAGTTGTAAATATTTTTATGTTCGTTCTTTACCTCAGCACTGATACCTTCCGTTGCAAGTATCTCAGCTGCCTGAACATAAAGCACTAAAATCAGTCCAGACGGAAGGACAAAAACAGAGAGAGAGAGAGAAAGATTGCCTACAACTAGACTACATAGTTAAGACTTTGGAAAAATAACAAGAAAAATTTCCATTCCTCGTGCCAATGTTAGGCCGAACAAATGAAAATGATACTATTTGAGCACAGATTCTTAATTTCTAATAAACTTATCACTTGGGGAGAAAGATCCGTAAAACCATACAGCAGTCCCTAAGAGACACAAGAAGCAGCGAAAACAAATAACCAATATCAACTGATAAAAAGCATCAAGCCCTAGCAATATGAATCGCAGTACAATAACTAACACTTTTTACCATATTACTCAACTGCATCTATCAGAGGATCTGAGCACGACCCTATCTTGGAGAGCAACTGGGGCTCGCATCAAAGTGAGAGTAAATCTAAAAGATGCTAGAGGCTGCACCACTCAAGCATATATAGTTTCCAACTATTGCAGTTGCAACAGTCAACCACCACATGTGATGCAAAATTCATGTAGCGATCCTTTGGGATATATCACACACATACATACGTATATCAAATACTTCAGGTTGTTCATTTTTTTTCCCACCTAACCACTCATTGTACAACTGCCATGTCAGTTTCTTTCTTAGCCAACGGAAATTCACATTAGACAATAAGAGCTAAATGAGTTATGGTAGACAAACCTTGAGACTATAGCCAACCATTTTTGAAAAAGCCGTAATGGTCACATCCTTTCCTTCTCTCTCAATCTGAGAAGAGCAGATAATCATAAATTGAACATGGATGCTAAAATGGAGAGAACTCAGCAGGATAATACTAATAGGAACAATCATCTTTGAAGTCATTAATAAAGTCACCTTAGCTTTCCCGATTGGGAGGCAAAAACTGGAATCACGGGCTTCATCTGAAACGGGGAATGACTCACCATATCTGAAACATAACATTTTACGTAAATACAAACAGTTGGACATGATATGAACAGTATTAATATACCACACTCACAATGGACTAATATACTCACAACAACTCATTTTCAAGGAAAACAACAGGATCGGGATCCCTTATGGCAGCCTTTAGCAGTCCACGAGCATCTTCAGATGAATATGGGGTCAACACTTTCAACCCAGGGACAGAAGCATACCACGCAGCATAGCACTGCATTTGGAAACACAATGATATAGAAAATGTTCTCCGTTATATCAAGAAATGAACCCCAAACATGCCCGGTCATAAATGACAACTCCAGTACAGAATGAAAGGACATTTACACAATGATGACGCCAAGAAGTACACAAATAAAGCCTGAAAAATCATACTTGAGAGTGCTGCGCACCAACACCAGCAGCAGCACCATTAGGTCCTCTGAAAACTATAGGCACATTTATCTGGCCAGCAGACATATAGTTTGATTTTGCAGCAGAGTTAATGATGTGGTCAATTGCCTGCAGCAAAAAGTAGATTGAGATTCACTACAAGAAAAAATAAAAATTCATTCAAATTGAAAAGGCCAAACTAAAACAATAGTGCACAAATACCACAAAAAACAAGTTAAGCTGAATAACATCGAGTCAGCTATAAACTAGGAGTATGCACTACAATAAATTATGCAACAGTTTTCCTTCAATTTATAAGAATATTCGAATGATCCCAGAAGGCAACCCATTAGGCTTCAATCTGAGACTTCTGTGCACGCATGTATGCATTTGGATATCTCTCAAAGGGATAGAGAGATCACAGAACCAAGCTATCCTGATTTCATCCTTCCAAAGACAACAGATAGAAAGACTAAAAGATCTTTTACTCTAATAGAGGTCCAAATTGATTAAGATACCATTTCAGAATTTAAAGCGTATTTACATGCTTCAATCAATTCTACAGCACCATATAGCATTATAAAAACTCTCAGGACAGATTTGACTCAAGAACCTCTAACCTGCATGGAGAAGTTAAATGTCATAAACTCTACAACAGGGCGCAGACCATAGTAAGCAGCACCAACTCCAATCCCCGTAAACCCAGCCTGCAAAACAATTTCACGAAAAATGTCATCTTACAACTATTACCCACCAATACAAAAGCAATGATACATGTATATATCCTTCTTGGTGAAATAAAGCGGGGGGAGGAGAGAGAGAGAGAGAGATAGCTAAGAACAAACAAGAAATATCATTATAATATATGATAGCATAACCTTACAACTATGATCTGCAGAGGAAAGGGATCATTACGAAACTTCAACCATGGAAGCAACTAAAAGACGAACAAATAGAGGGCAAGTCAAGTAGCGGAAATAACCTCAGTAATCGGTGTATCGAGTACCCTGTCAGGACCATACTTTTCCAAGAGCCCTTTGGATATCTAAACAAAACGAAGATTAAGAGCGATGCGTTAGAGAAGTGTGTAAAATTGCCATCTGGCCTTCACATGTCACAGAAATCTGCCAATTTCATCACTTCAATTAATAGAGTCTAACCTTGTATGCACCCTGATATTCCCCAACCTGCACTCAAACGAAAACGAATATAAGAGCAGAAAGTACAAAGAGCCAAGTTTATGAAATAGTAATTTCTTCGTACAAATACTCACTTCTTCACCCATCAAGAATACTTTAGGATCAGCAGACATTTCCTCATCAAGGGCGGAGTTTAGAGCATCTCTTACTGTCATCTGCACGTAATTATCATTCCATCATTATAACATTCAGTGTGTTCATAAAGACAACACGTGCATGAAGAAGGGACAGCTTATCATATCATGAGGGGAGGGAAAAAACTAAACACTAATGGGGTTTGTGTGTTAAAATTTTGGGATGGTTACATTTTTGGGGTGTGAGAGTTGATAAAAAATAAGTGAAGAGAAAGATGATTTGAATGAATTTTTTATACTCATTATGGAAAAAGATATTTGCTGGGAAGAAGAGAGTTATTTTATAGTAACATTGGTGGTTTGGCGCCACAATTTGACCTAATGCAGGTGCTGTAAAATAAAACAAGATAATAACATTTTTGGGGTGTGAGAGTTGATAAAAGTGAAGAGGATGATTTGAATGAATTTTTTATACTCATTATGGAAAAAAAGAATGATTTGATGGGAAGAGAGAGATTATTTTATAGTCAACATTGTGTTTGGCCCCCACAATTTGACTAATATAATAATTTCAAAATAATCTCTTCTCTCAAATTATTTTTTTTTATTATTTTAAATCATCTCTCTCCTCACTTTTCACCAATTCTAATACACCAAAATTTTTAAAACCTCAAAATTTTTGGGGTCAAACTTTAGGTTTAGTACAACACTGCTACCGAAAAAAACAATTCAGGCATTTTTGTTAAAGAATGGATTTTAGGTTCCGCAACAATTTCCAGAGAACTCGTAAGAATTTAAAAAGCATGTATTTTTTCTCTGATCCCGTTCAACAAAGTTCAATTATACTCCCCACCAGGCAAAAAAAAAAACATCATTTGGCTCATGGTTGAGCTTCAAATCACAAAACATAGAATATCATAACTTGAAATTGACGATCATAACGTGCACCCACCAAATAACTGAGACAGATTAAGCATAGCTGATTAGTTTACTCTCCAATCCAATCGTAGTAAAGCGAGCAGCAAAAAAAAAACTGATTAAAAAAGCAGCGATTACCTCTTTGGCTCCTGATGAGTAGCTTCTCAAAGCCGACACCGCAGGGCAAGTCCATTGCAAGGACTGTCCCGAAATCTGCGCAAACCGACGTTAACCACTAAGCTGATAATAACTGTTAAAATAAAACTTAAAGCAAAAATGAACCACATCACCCAAACATCGACATATGAAAAAAATGGAGGATATTTGAGTGTACCAGAAGAGAAGAGCCTCCGGCACCGATCTTTCGCCTTATAAACCCCAACATCTGTCTCTTTTACTCAATATTGCTCTAAACAAATGAAAAAAATGAGAATACAATCAGCGTATAGGAGATTCCCAGCAAATCGATGGCAAAACAGAGAGATTTACCATACAAATAAGGAGTTAGAAGAATCAAAACCTAGGATTTCTGGAAAATCGTAAAAGAGCACCTTTAGGACGAGAGAAAGAAGTCAGATAAAGGAGATTCGGGGAGAGGTGCGGACCTTGGGTAGATATTGTAGTGGGATCCGATCGGAGACGACGAAAATGTAGAAAAATAGAAGCGAAATGAGGCACCCAACACGCCCACTGCGCTCTCCTGCTTAACAAACTGGATTAATATATCTATATTTGTCTTCCTAAGATCAGTGTTTAATAGCTATTTTGCAATATAAAATTGTTTTTGGGCTAGAAATTCCTCTAAATACTGCACCGAGTGTGTAATATTTTGGTAGGACAGTGTTGCCCTTGGTCCACGGGAGAGTACCGACAGAGTCTGGTTGGCCTTGGTGTTAAGCCCTTTCGTATTTTTCTTTTAAGCAAATAATTCGCATCTCAGAATTAATAATCTGGCTGGTCAAACTTTAGGTTTAGTACAACACTGCTACCGAAAAAAACAATTCAGGCATTTTTGTTAAAGAATGGATTTTAGGTTCCGCAACAATTTCCAGAGAACTCGTGAGAATTTAAAAAGCGTGTATTTTTTTTCTCTGATCCCGTTCAACAAAGTTCAATCATATACTCCCCACCAGGGGTCAAACTTTAGGTTTAGTACAACACTGCTACCGAAAAAAACAATTCAGGCATTTTTGTTAAAGAATGGATTTTAGGTTCCGCAACAATTTCCAGAGAACTCGTGAGAATTTAAAAAGCATGTATTTTTTTCTCTGATCCCGTTCAACAAAGTTCAATCATATACTCCCCACCAGGCAAAAAAAAAAACATCATTTGGCTCATGGTTGAGCTTCAAATCACAAAACATAGAATATCATAACTTGAAATTGACGATCATAACGTGCACCCACCAAATAACTGAGACAGATTAAGCATAGCTGATTAGTTTACTCTCCAATCCAATCGTAGTAAAGCGAGCAGCAAAAAAAAAACTGATTAAAAAAGCAGCGATTACCTCTTTGGCTCCTGATGAGTAGCTTCTCAAAGCCGACACCGCAGGGCAAGTCCATTGCAAGGACTGTCCCGAAATCTGCGCAAACCGACGTTAACCACTAAGCTGATAATAACTGTTAAAATAAAACTTAAAGCAAAAATGAACCACATCACCCAAACATCAACATATGAAAAAAATGGAGGATATTTGAGTGTACCAGAAGAGAAGAGCCTCCGGCACCGATCTTTCGCCTTATAAACCCCAACATCTGTCTCTTTTACTCAATATTGCTCTAAACAAATGAAAAAAATGAGAATACAATCAGCGTATAGGAGATTCCCAGCAAATCGATGGCAAAACAGAGAGATTTACCATACAAATAAGGAGTTAGAAGAATCAAAACCTAGGATTTCTGGAAAATCGTAAAAGAGCACCTTTAGGACGAGAGAAAGAAGTCAGATAAAGGAGATTCGGGGAGAGGAGCGGACCTTGGGGTAGATATTGTAGTGGGATCCGATCGGAGACGACGAAAATGTAGAAAAATAGAAGCGAAATGAGGTTCGCCACCCAATACCGCAATAACAGCCCACCTCCCACACTTCGTCATGAGTTCAACAAACTTGGATTAATTTACTTATCTATTACTCCTACTTTCCACATGTAGTATCAGTGTTTAATTGCAGGTACACTTTGCAATATAAAATTTTTTTGGGCTAGAAAGAAGTCATATTCCCTTCGTAGGTCTTTGGGTAGATATTGTAGTGGGATCCGATCGGAGACGACGAAAATGTAGAAAAATAGAAGCGAAATGAGGCACCCAACACGCCCACTGCGCTCTCCTGCTTAACAAACTGGATTAATATATCTATATTTGTCTTCCTAATTAGATCAGTGTTTAATAGCTATTTTGCAATATAAAATTGTTTTTGGGCTAGAAATTCCTCTAAATACTGCACCGAGTGTGTAATATTTTGGTAGGACAGTGTTGCCCTTGGTCCACGGGAGAGTACCGACAGCGTCTGGTTGGCCTTGGGTGTTAAGCCCTTTCGTATTTTTCTTTTAAGCAAATAATTCGCATCTGGTTGGGTTTTTTTTTTTTTTTTTTAAGCATGCGGTGTTGGGTTTTGATAGTAGACCAAGGAAATTGTAATTAGTAAGACGTGGGTTAAGTCCTATTGTTTTACTAAAATACAAATATAATTATTCAAAAAATTATCGATAATACTGTGAAAATTACATAGTTGTCACATTATTAAACAAAATCATTAACGTATCATAAGTTTAGGCAAATACAAAAATCTTCAATTAATTTATTAGGGTTTTACAATAAAATATGTTAATTTATTTTCTATTTAAAGATTGTTTAATAAATTTTAATTACTTAAAGTTTAACAGTGTAATCGGGAATATGTGAAATAATATGCCATTTCCCCCAGCCAATGCCCCATTTTGGACATGGCCGTGATTGTATAGAAGCATAGGGTTATAACAGGCAGAACGGCGGTGGGTGGTTGGCGGTCAAATGAAAGAAAAACGGGGCACGGGGCTTTTGTTGTAACTTGGAATTGATGGTCCTGGGCTTAATAGCCGTCAAAAGCATTGAGTGGCATGCTTTTTGTTTTGTACTTGAGTGGAAAACTAACACCATTTCGCACCGTTTGTTATATATATTTTTAGAAACTAACAAAATTAGCAAATAATAAAGTTTTGAAATTCACCTTCTTATTTGCTACAAAATTTTAGTCTATTTTTGTCCAGCAAAATTCAAACTTCAATTAATCTTTAACTTCTCAGAAAGGGAGTAAAACGACTGTGAGGAAGAAAAAAATACATACAAACATTCTGTATGTATGGAACATGAAGATTTGGTGGTGAGGGTGGGGGGCACGGGGCAACGTGCTGTTTGCACCCAACTACCCCCCCGGTTGTGACTGCGATTATTTGGTGCAGAAAAACTGCGGGATTCTTCCCATTTAACATGCCATGACTCACGCCCACAACTTCACCTAACTACTGTCCTGTAACGTGGAGTAGAAACCGATTTATTTAGACACGTTGAATCTTTTCCTCGGATTTTATCTTTTTGACAAACAAACAAAAAATTGATAAAACACGCTAGAGCCCAATTTATTATTTTTATTATTTATACAACTAAAATAAATTAGATAATTTGTTATTTTCCATTATTTAAAAATGACTTATATAAGGGTTTAAATTTAAATTTAATTTTATTCTTGAATTTTGACCGAAATTAATCATTGTATAAAATAATATAACATGACAATGACAATAGTCAAGAAGGTAAAGTGACTAGACTATTATAATCGAAGATAGGCGTATATAACTAATTTTCAAAAGCTCTTATAATTTTATTCGGCAAAGCGAGATAAATATTTCTTCAAAGTTATTAACTTTTTATATGATTTTGTTGAGATTATATATATATTGTCGCGTTTTAGAAAATATCCGTGAGATCTGTCAACTATATATATTGTCGCACGTTACATAGCTATAACTTAGAACACGTTACATCAATAACTTAGTCATCTTCCAAATCGACGCATGAAATTCACCAACAATAGGATCTAAAAATCTGTCCACATACCCTCTAGACCGAAAGAAGTGTCCACATATTAAGTTTTTCGACCACAGAGAAAGAAAAGAAGACGAAAAAAGTTCGAAGTTGTTTTAGAATATTTACACAATAAATAGATACAAGTTAAGTGGGGTCAAACATTCATCTCAGTCTCACACGCCGATGTAAACTTCGATTAATTTTTTATTTTTATTTTTTTCAGTTTGTTAGAGACTAACGAACATACCAAAAAAAACATAGCATGTCGCATTCACCTGATTAGGATTTTTTTAGTTTGTAAAAATATTCTAAAATATAATAAATGTTAAAAAAATTACAAAAGAAACCTCCAAAATTTTAAAAAATCATACACTAACACTTTTTTGTTGTTGCATAAACAGAAACAACTTTTTCGCACAAAATTCTAATATCTTTCTTAAAAAAAATTCCAACAATTCATCTATCTCCATACATTTTTCAGCGAACTCTAATATTTGTTATTAAAAAATTATATCAAATCATTTCTTTAAGCCTTTTTAAAAATTCTAATAAAAATGAAATATTTTTTATCACTTTTACACAAAAATTTATAAAACTTAAATCTCCTACATAGATATTCACAATTGTATTAAAAATTTTATAACTTTTTATAAAACGAACCAAATTCACCAACGGTAACGAGAATAAAAAAGAATAGAAAATGGAAATAAGCTGCTCGGAAGAAAAAAAAAATGGAAATAAGCCATTAACCAGTCCAACATGCAACTATGCCGATAACGCCCAAATTAACATGCGACCTACTTGATTGGCATTTGCTTCGAGTACAGCCTAATCTAATACAAAAACTGCTCTGTTTACCGCTAGAGGCCCCACTTCACGTTGCAATTGCCAATTGGACTATTGATTATTTGGGCCATGGCCATCCATCCATGTTGGGTCTCTAGAAAGGCCCATCATTTTGGGAACCCAGCCCAGAACTGAGCTTCCCTCGTCGGCCTAAGCACTGTAATCGGGCCCGAGCTAACGTCGCAACAATGAGTTTGTTTCAGTATGTTTTATATAAAATAAAAAGTGATCGATTGGTCCACATGACAGTTTGGCCGAGTGGTCTAAGGCGCCAGATTTAGGCTCTGGTCCGAAAGGGCGTGGGTTCGAATCCCAACAGTCAATGTTGCTTTTTATAATTAGAGTGTTACTTTTTTTTGCAATATATTAGCTAGAAGAAATGAAAAACTGATACTATAATTAGATTACCTCAATAATTATGAGATTCCTTTAATTACTATACTATTTAGATTGAGATTACATTAATTATTTATTAAAAAAAAAAGGTCTCATTCCTATGGACCTATTATGGGGACAATAAACTGTACAACAGATATCCTTTATTGGTATCAATCTAGATTTTCTCTTAATATAATGGTACGTAAGAAGAAGGAAATTAATTTCAACGATAAAATAAAAAGATAAATATACTTTTGCTTAGGAGTCTTTAAGTCGACTGACTAAATGAGAACATTGTGAAAAATATTTATCTGCCCAATCAATCTACACGAAAACAACTATAAATTCCACCGCCAATCCACTTCCATCAACGTTCGAAGATGTGCTGTAGCGCTTTAGTCCCCCATAACCATCTCGATCAAGACCAATATATTCACTAATACGATCTCGTGGATCCTGATTGGCTGATTTTTCCCTGAAAACTTTCTCAAAAAAAACAATTAAAATACAAAAAGCATAATTCGGAAAAAGAGCATCCGAGCATGGCCAACAAAATGAAATAAAAGCAATTTGGCAGTAGAAACAATTACGTGTTGTCACGTGAAATCCACGTGAGAGAGGAAGCCCTGCTGCGCCCATTTTGCTGCTCCCTCCCACGCACGTTCATCGACTTCACTTCCCACGCACATTGACACATTCGGATAAGATTGATGCTATTTTAGACGCACGCAGCGTGGCACCATCACTCTTTACTCAAAAAGTTCTGATGGTGCCACCCTAGCATGCGCCTAAAACTCACCATCTCCCTCTTCCTCAAAAAGTTCTGATGGTGCCACCCTAGCATGCGCCTAAAACTCACCATCTCCCTCTTCCCCCGTATCACTCACTCCACTCACCCACTCAGTGACTCACAGACTTTCGCACAGAGGTATCCACAACGCATACCGTGGAGTTTCGGGATTGCTCTAATTTATAGCAAATCCTGGACCGACTGTGGAGTAATAAAAATAATTCTACTTTTGAAAAGAACAAAGCAAACCGTACCTCGGAATGCTGGAGCGAGCTGATCCTCACGTAGTGCCACCTGTTGAGAACATCAAAGAGACACGCGGCTGGCTACGGTGGCGTGGATGACTTGGAGATGTACTCTCTATATGCGGCGCAGTCTCTTGTAGTAATAATTAATTTACCCCCTACGTCCTGTCACATCGTCAGTGGGCGGTGACTTATGTAATTTAGCTCTGCTTTTCTGCGTTGGGAAGGGGCGTCCTGTCACATCGTCAGTGGGCGGTGACTTATGTAATTTAGCTCTGCTTTTCTGCGTTGGGAAGGGGCGGGACACTTGGTAATCCAGTAATAGTAATAGCTGCTTTACAATGAAAAAAATATCGCAAATTGTCATCTGACAAATGCATGCTCTACCGTACAGGACCATCAGAAATCATAAAAGTATGTGAGCTCCTCACGAGACACGTGGTTGGACCACCCACAATCGTGACCCAACTGGCGACCTTTGCTGCGGAGTGAACAATTGGAGTGATAAGGGAGAGGCAACTGGAATACTGGAGTCTGGAACCTGCCCGGGCCCAAAAACCAATGAAAAGGAGGGAGAAAAGCACCACTTACACGTGGTCTTCCAATTGAATTTGGACAGCGGGGTAAAAAAAAAAAAACCCCAAAATGGGCCAGCAATAAAGAGGCCAGGTCCGCTTCCACAATCTCAGGCCCAGCCCATGGAAAAGTCAAAGCTTGGCAGGTCAGGATTCCGTTCCATACGATCAGACAAAAGTTGGAGCGAAGCTGTAAAGGTGTAGGATCAGCGTGTTGAATTGCGTCTATATCAGAGCTGATTACGTCGGGCAGCCCAGCTAGTAGTGGACAAGACTGAATAAAAATGGGCCAGGAATTGAAGCATCGACCCAAGATTAGCCCAGCTAATAGAACCATCATAGCATGGTTCGTGGAGAGGCGGGAGTCTGAAGGGCTGTTAAACGATGACGTTTTCCTTATCTTGTACGATTTTAGTAAAGGTAAGCTAGACGACACAGAGAGGGAGAGAGAGGCACAGAGATGGCGGGCGCGTTCTGGGGGACGAGAGTGATGGAGATAGTGAAGAAGCACGACTCAGGTGGTCTAGTGTGGAAGAGAATTAAGCTCACTCCCACTCGCAAAGCCAACGCCAAGAAGCGCCTCCTCCGCGTTTGGCAGGTCCTCTCTCTCTCTCTCCCCCCATTTCCTTAGGGTTTTATTTTAGGATCAGATAATAGTGTGGTAGTCCTACTCTTACTATTTTTTTTTTTATTCCACTTATTCATATGCTTCCTGCATCTGATTTGAATGCTCTCGCCTGCCATTGTTAGGAACATTGCGTCTGTTTTTATTCTTGAAACGGTGGCTTTTTGAAAATGGTAGCTATGGTGCTTTTCACGGGTACATACATTATGGGGTTCAATGTTTGAGCCATGTCCCATTGCAGCTTTACTTAAAAGTCAGAGAATCTTAGAACACTAGAAGTCGTGGTGTGTTGATTGTGGAAATTGAGGAATCTGATTATAAGTCGTGAAGCAATAACAAAACAAAAAAAATGCAGAGCAATTCCCTTTGATAACTGAAAACTTTGTCTTTTAATGTTTAAATAATTTGGATAATTTAATATTCGAAAGCAGAAAATCGAGCGGAGACTGAAAAAAGATCTATATCATGGAACTAAACGAGGAGATGAAGAAGACTATCCCTCACATTTGTCTTAGTTTTTTCAGGCATTAAAGGTCAGGTCGGTTTAATATAATGAAAATTGATAATTCCGTAAACCATGGATATTTGTTTGCCATTTGTTTCTCACGCAGAATGTGGTCATTGTGAGTTCACGGATCCGTACTTTTGGAGATATAGTCGTATGCTATGACAGTGGTGTTGTAGAATTCCTGTACTGAAGATTAAGTGAGAAAAGGGAATTATCATAAATACTAAGTGTGGTTTCGTCTTAGTTGAAGTATGAAAGATAACCCATGGTTGCTTTGGTTAAAGAAATGTAAAACTCTAATTATTGTAAGTTGCGTACTGATAGAGGAAGTTTACTGATATTCATCCAGGATTCTTGGTGATGATTTATCTAAATAAAGAATACGGATTCTTCTTTCTTATATCAATACAGTTTTCTTTCTGTGCCCTTGTCGAACAATCATATGTTTTGGATTATTGTTCCTTGTGTCATTTGACCTGACTCAATATATCAAAAAATTTAAACAAATGGATAAGGACATATACCACATCCGGTGCACAGTAGTCGTTTTCTTTTCTTTGCTTTCTTTGTTTTTTTGCTGTTGTTTTAGACAAAGGATCATGAATTTCGTAATGAGGTGCGTGTGGACAACATAGATTCTTGTAAGTTTAGTTATGGGTTTACTAGTGGAAAGCCATATGTACATCGGACTAAACGGAGCGATCACATTTTTAACCCCCACACCTACATCTTAGGTGGAAAACAAAAGCAGCTCTGGATTTCATGGTCAGTGTGTCAGTGTACTTCTTCGGGAGGAAAGTTCCTTGGCATATTATTACAAGTGGCATTGGACATAATTACTGTGGCATCTTTGTTGCAAGCTGGATTTGATCAAGGTTACTTCAATAATGTTACTATGCCAAGTTTCTGTCAGTATGCTGTCGTCCCAACATCACTTCAATATATATTCAGATCTCTTATCATTTAACTCGTAGTTAGTGTGGCATGTCAACCCCCTCTTCCCAAGTACACCTTCTTCTGTTGCTCCAAGTGAAAAGCAGTTTGATGTGAATGTACAAGGAATTGCTTAGGTCTCTACTATATTTGATCATTTCAACAGGGATATAAGATACTAGGCAGAGGGCTTATTATCTGATGCTCATCTGATTTAAAAGATATAGTGAGAAAGCCTTTTTTGCCATTCGGACATGCGGTATGTTTTAAACTGCATAGCATCCATATGCCATGCTAAGGGCATGTTCGTTTTCAAAATTATTCTAGAATACAAATATATTCAACAAAATTTGCAAAACCAACATCCAAAATCTTAAAAATTATACACAAACACCAATACATTTTACACAATCTTCAACAACTTTTCACGCAAATTTCAATACTTTTTCAAAAAAAAATTATAACAAATATTCTCTCTCTATACTTTTTCACCTAACTCCAATATTTTTTTATTAAACAATTACATCAAATCATCTCTCTCTACACCTTTTTACAAACTCTAACAAAAATTAAATATCTTTAAAACTTTTTACTAACCTTTACACAAAAACCTATAAAACTCTAATCTACATAAATATTCACAATTTACCAAAATCCTACAGTTTTTTAAAAACGAACACCCCCAAAGTTTTTATGAATCTGGATCCACCAAGAGAAATGGACCATATAAATTGAACTATTCCAGAGTTCAGTACAAGTTTGTAGTTTGTTAGTTAATTGATTTCCAGGCAATGGGAACTGATCTAATGACCCTTATTTGAGGGGTCAGGGTATGCTAAGAATGGTACCTTTTGTATTATTAGCTGTCGCTTCCAACTTTTATGTCCAATAAGCTCATGTATGGGATCAAGAATTTGATATTTGCAGTCAATAATCTTTTATATATATGTTGGGATTGACTTAACTAATTTTGTTTTGACATGCCATCGTGTGCTTTAGTCTTGGTAACTCCTAGTTATAGTGCAGATTTGTAGTTCAGTTGAATGATGACTTCTCATGAATCAAGAGAGAAAATTGAAAGGAAAATACGCTTTTTGTGTGATAGTTGGTTCAATAGCTTGTCCTTTTGCTTGTTTAAGTTGTATCCCCTTCCATTTATATGCACCCATTAGAGGGTGGCTCATAGGACTACCTATTTCTTTGAAGGCAATGAGTTCTACCTCAAATGACACCTTCTCCTCCTTGGAAAAGGGAACAAAGGCGATGTAGTGATATTCAATACCCGTTTGGCATGTAACTAAAACAAAAGCATGTCTGCTTTGATCCATATGCCAACATACCTACGGAGCTATAATTCGCATACACCTTTACATTCCTGTTTGTATTTTGGATTTGTGTTTTGATGTGTGGATCTTAGATCGTTTTCAAAATGTCATTACCTTAAGTCGCGCAAAGTCATTGAATCATCTTCAAACTGTCCATACCTGAATTCCCTGAAATGCCTCTTTTTTTGCAGAATGAGGCTCTGAGGGCATGTTCTGAACCCCCTCCTTCAAAAACTTCAGGGGCTCGTACTGAAGTAGCTGGAGAAAAAGACAATAGCGGCAGCTAAGTCAGTGAGCAAAATGAGTAAGAACACTAGACGAGCTTGAAAGCAGTACTTTAGGACTCATGGCTTCATAGTGTCAGCGTTTCTTTTACTCTTTAAGCCGTTGATTTTCTTAACTAATTTTGTCATGCCATCGTGTTTTAGTCTTGGTTCCTAGTTGTGCAGATTTGGTTCTTAGAATGATTGACTTCTCATCTCTTTTTGAAAGGAATTGCTTTTTGTGTGATAGTTGGTTCAATCTTGTCCTTTTGCTTTTTTAAGTTGTGAAGCACCTGCCTGCCATCCTACATTGCGTCTGTTTTTATTCTTGAAACGGTGGCTTTTTGAAAATGGTAGCTATGGTGCTTTTCACGGGTACATACATTATGGGGTTCAATGTTTGAGCCATGTCCCATTGCAGCTTTACTTAAAAGTCAGAGAATCTTAGAACACTAGAAGTCGTGGTGTGTTGATTGTGGAAATTGAGGAATCTGATTATAAGTCGTGAAGCAATAACAAAACAAAAAAAATGCAGAGCAATTCCCTTTGATAACTGAAAACTTTGTCTTTTAATGTTTAAATAATTTGGATAATTTAATATTCGAAAGCAGAAAATCGAGCGGAGACTGAAAAAAGATCTATATCATGGAACTAAACGAGGAGATGAAGAAGACTATCCCTCACATTTGTCTTAGTTTTTTCAGGCATTAAAGGTCAGGTCGGTTTAATATAATGAAAATTGATAATTCCGTAAACCATGGATATTTGTTTGCCATTTGTTTCTCACGCAGAATGTGGTCATTGTGAGTTCACGGATCCGTACTTTTGGAGATATAGTCGTATGCTATGACAGTGGTGTTGTAGAATTCCTGTACTGAAGATTAAGTGAGAAAAGGGAATTATCATAAATACTAAGTGTGGTTTCGTCTTAGTTGAAGTATGAAAGATAACCCATGGTTGCTTTGGTTAAAGAAATGTAAAACTCTAATTATTGTAAGTTGCGTACTGATAGAGGAAGTTTACTGATATTCATCCAGGATTCTTGGTGATGATTTATCTAAATAAAGAATACGGATTCTTCTTTCTTATATCAATACAGTTTTCTTTCTGTGCCCTTGTCGAACAATCATATGTTTTGGATTATTGTTCCTTGTGTCATTTGACCTGACTCAATATATCAAAAAATTTAAACAAATGGATAAGGACATATACCACATCCGGTGCACAGTAGTCGTTTTCTTTTCTTTGCTTTCTTTGTTTTTTTGCTGTTGTTTTAGACAAAGGATCATGAATTTCGTAATGAGGTGCGTGTGGACAACATAGATTCTTGTAAGTTTAGTTATGGGTTTACTAGTGGAAAGCCATATGTACATCGGACTAAACGGAGCGATCACATTTTTAACCCCCACACCTACATCTTAGGTGGAAAACAAAAGCAGCTCTGGATTTCATGGTCAGTGTGTCAGTGTACTTCTTCGGGAGGAAAGTTCCTTGGCATATTATTACAAGTGGCATTGGACATAATTACTGTGGCATCTTTGTTGCAAGCTGGATTTGATCAAGGTTACTTCAATAATGTTACTATGCCAAGTTTCTGTCAGTATGCTGTCGTCCCAACATCACTTCAATATATATTCAGATCTCTTATCATTTAACTCGTAGTTAGTGTGGCATGTCAACCCCCTCTTCCCAAGTACACCTTCTTCTGTTGCTCCAAGTGAAAAGCAGTTTGATGTGAATGTACAAGGAATTGCTTAGGTCTCTACTATATTTGATCATTTCAACAGGGATATAAGATACTAGGCAGAGGGCTTATTATCTGATGCTCATCTGATTTAAAAGATATAGTGAGAAAGCCTTTTTTGCCATTCGGAACATGCGGTCATGTTTTAAACTGCATAGCATCCATATGCCATGCTAAGGGCATGTTCGTTTTCAAAATTATTCTAAATACAAATATATTCAACAAAATTTGCAAAACCAACATCCAAAATCTTAAAAATGTATACACAACACCAATACATTTTACACAATTTCAACAACTTTTCACGCAAATTTCAATACTTTTTCAAAAAAAATTATAACAAATTTCTCTCTCTATACTTTTTCACCTAACTCCAATATTTTTTTATTAAACAATTACATCAAATCATCTCTCTCTGCACCTTTTACAAACTCTAACAAAAATTAAATATCTTTAAAACTTTTTACTAACCTTTACACAAAAACCTATAAAACTCTAATCTACATAAATATTCACAATTCTACCAAAATCCTACAGTTTTTTAAAAACGAACACCCCCAAAGTTTTTATGAATCTGGATCCACCAAGAGAAATGGACCATATAAATTGAACTATTCCAGAGTTCAGTACAAGTTTGTAGTTTGTTAGTTAATTGATTTCCAGGCAATGGGAACTGATCTAATGACCCTTATTTGAGGGGTCAGGGTATGCTAAGAATGGTACCTTTTGTATTATTAGCTGTCGCTTCCAACTTTTATGTCCAATAAGCTCATGTATGGGATCAAGAATTTGATATTTGCAGTCAATAATCTTTTATATATATGTTGGGATTGACTTAACTAATTTTGTTTTGACATGCCATCGTGTGCTTTAGTCTTGGTAACTCCTAGTTATAGTGCAGATTTGTAGTTCAGTTGAATGATGACTTCTCATGAATCAAGAGAGAAAATTGAAAGGAAAATACGCTTTTTGTGTGATAGTTGGTTCAATAGCTTGTCCTTTTGCTTGTTTAAGTTGTATCCCCTTCCATTTATATGCACCCATTAGAGGGTGGCTCATAGGACTACCTATTTCTTTGAAGGCAATGAGTTCTACCTCAAATGACACCTTCTCCTCCTTGGAAAAGGGAACAAAGGCGATGTAGTGATATTCAATACCCGTTTGGCATGTAACTAAAACAAAAGCATGTCTGCTTTGATCCATATGCCAACATACCTACGGAGCTATAATTCGCATACACCTTTACATTCCTGTTTGTATTTTGGATTTGTGTTTTGATGTGTGGATCTTAGATCGTTTTCAAAATGTCATTACCTTAAGTCGCGCAAAGTCATTGAATCATCTTCAAACTGTCCATACCTGAATTCCCTGAAATGCCTCTTTTTTTGCAGAATGAGGCTGTCCTGAGGGCATGTTCTGAACCCCCTCCTTCAAAAACTTCAGGGGCTCGTACTGAAGTAGCTGGAGAAAAAGACAATAGCGGCAGCTAAGTCAGTGAGCAAAATGAGTAAGAACACTAGACGAGCTTGAAAGCAGTACTTTAGGACTCATGGCTTCATAGTGTCAGCGTTTCTTTTACTTTAAAGTCTAGAATTAAATTTTAGCTGGATATTATTACTGACCACCATTTTGATATTTCTATAATATGAGCTCAATGTGTGTTGATATGTATCTAGAGAATGCAATTATTTGGCAGCTTCTTTGCTGTTGGATAAAGTGCAACTGTAGTCTTGTATGATTCTGGTCTTGGCAACTTTTTAATGAGCTTTAAGATTGTCAATAAGAGTATCCAGAACTTCCTTGCTTATAATGTGAATCAAAGATTGAGATTTAAGAGTATTTGTGGTTGTCAAGCTACGTACCCGACGTCCTTGGGCTAGGGACGTCATCAGCACGTAAATTAGAACAGTCATTGCCCTTACTTATTGTAAAGTGCCACAGGATGGCCTATCCTGCCTGACTTGTACTTTTCAAGTCAAACAACTGCTGGTTTTTGGTAGTGGAAGCATTTCCTTTAGTGCCCACTCTAGATGTAACTTTGCTTCCACGTGATCGTTTTGCGTAAGGGGTTTCGTGTCGTGCCCCGTGCAAAGCCTCCTTGTTTCGTATACATGTCTTGTGGCCTTACGTTGGTAAGGAAAAGTTAAAGAGCAGAGGGAATCTCTTATGCTTTCGGACGGGGAATGTCAGAATCTCTATCCATCGTCATCTCAGGAAAGAAAATACTTTTTGTACTCCCCCTCTTCTTGTTGAAGAAAAATGCAGTTGGATGGACCTGTGAACACGAAAGCCACCGAAAGAACGGTTGAAAACTCTGCTACTCCCCGCCCCCCTTCTACACCCAGACCACTGATATTGACAATTCAAAATATCTGAACAGTAAGACCAATTCTCAACTACGTATATAACATTATATAACCAGCAATCCTTCGAGGAAATCCTTTTGGCACCCTTTAGGAAGTTTGCCTATTCGCACGCAACTCTCACGTGAGGCTCTCGCTGCCCTGGTGGGCCGTCTAGAAGAATCTTTTATATGTCCATCCACCGAGTGCTTTTTGTCTCTTGGCTATAACATGTTATTTCCGCGGCTTGAATTTTTGACATGCTTGTGGAGGTAGGGTAGGAGGCCTTTACTGCTTGTGCTTGTGTTAGCGCTTCATCAGAAAAGTAGCTATATTTGTAATTAACGCAGAAAGCACGAAAACTACAAAACTCCACAATAATGCAGGTTGTTGCTGTCCATGCGCCCAACTGTTAAATGAGCTCAGCATCCTAACCCTTCAGGGTGTGGGGCAACTTTTCTTGAAGGAAACAACCCCCTCAGAACGACAAGCCTTTCGGCTTTTTCCTCAGCCATTCATTTCGACCGTTCAGACCGTTTGTTGGTATTTGATTCCTTGGGTCTGAGTGCTGGCTATTACTTGTAGTTTTATGTTTAAAACTTATTGCCCAGGACAAAAATTCTTGCAAGTTATCGGTGTTAGAGTGTTCATAATCCTCTAATTTTGTAAGATATTTTTTAAGAGTTGGGATACCTTATCAGCTGTGTGAAATGGGGTGATTAAGATTGACAGGCACAGCCGAGTGGTTGGTGTCGAGGGATGGAGTCTTAAAGACCTTCAATTATAAAATGGCCCACCAAAAATACAAATATTCATATTTGATCAGACCATGATATGGGAATGTGGTTAAAAAAAATTGGAGATGTCGTGGTTGCAGAGATACTAAGCAACATTTTTTAATACATATTTTTTGTCCAAACAAAACCGCATTTTAAAGTAGGTTGGTTTGGGGGAACGGGTCAACACAATTGATAATTCATTCCGTCTGTAAGGGCAATGTTTTCGGAAAATGTCAAGATTGCCCATCCATGATTGTGACCCACATTGTCCTTACCCATTTCCCCACACAGGAAGCGTTTCTTTATGTGATTGACCTAATCAGGTGAGCCTACTAAAGTTGAGCTGTGAGTGTTTGGTCTCCCATGACGGTCTGCCCACGTGATTGACAAATGTAACCCAAGTCAGCAATCCACAGCTCCAATTCTCTCTCTCTCTCTCTCTCTCTCTCACCTTCGGGTTCTGTCATGAAAACGAAATATATGTAGGAAAAGGTGACGTGAAGAACTCCAACAGCCTTAGGCGATTCTCTAAACCACTGTCACAAGAAACTCTGGTCGGCAAGATCTTCCCTTATCTTTCATAATTTTAATTCCCCTCCCTTCCCCCTAATAGCATATAATAATGACTCACTAACCTCAAGAAAATAGAAAAATTGAATCAAACTGACATGGTTAACCACATGCCGTCCCTCCTTCTGCCCGGTGTGCACTTGGCACTCTCCAATGGGGTTTCTGGCCTGCCCTTTTTAAGCCTTTCTTCCCATATGATATCACCCTCTTGTTTGAGTGCGGGGACAACCTAACTTACGGGTTTTGTTCTACAATATTTTACTAATCCCTTGAATTAACAGGTCTTTAATGGATTAACAAGTTTCGGATGATTATTATCACTTCGATAAGTCATGTTTTCAGCTTAAATTATGCACTGATCATTGGGTGAGTCAACCACGGCCGGCTTGTGAGCCCATGCATGTATGACACCTCTACGACAATCTGTACTTAAGTTGGCTATTTTTCTATTGAGAAATGTCAAGGATATTTCGTTAACGAATTAAAAAAATGAACAAAAAAATCATGGGTTTTGTGGGCGAATCTCATCTTGATTTACAAGAAGCTTCCCCAGTGATCATGGAGATGGGTTTAGAATTAACTACTCTTCCCGGATCTCTGTCTCTACTCTCTCTTTGTTCGAAGTATATGCAGGAAGAAGAAGAAGAAATTTATATTGAAATGGCAGTCATAAGTAGTATTTTACAGTTTATTCAGGTCAAAGTTGCGGTCCAGTTGGGGAAATGGAGAATCTCTAAGCAAATATCAGCTGTACAGTTTGCAACAAATTTAATGAGGAAAATCATAGCAGAATATGAGCCTACTTATTATTTTTTGTACTGAGAATCTAAAAAAATCATCTACTTTGTACGACCCCATCCTTGTATGCCAGTGTGGACCATGCTCTCTGTCTTGGATTGTTTACTCTGTTGTACTGGTGTTTACGCAAACTTGCACGAAGGTGCAAGGAATCAATATACTTCAGAAGAACCTAACGCCATCGGATCAGTTTTCAAAGCTAGGGACCCCCCTCCCCCAGCGCATTTTCTAGTCTCTCTACTTTCACCTACTGGTCTTGTAGATTCAAAATTAGTTAACTTTGTTTCCCTACGGCAGCAATATATACCTACTCTGCCGGTTCCTTGTACGGGTACAAGAGCGAAGACAATTGCAACAAATGTTTGTGGAAAAAAACGTAGGGCTTTTTTCAGAATGTCTGTTTCTTTGAACAAGAATCGCCCACTTTTCTATGACCCAGATTTGAGCATTTATGAATATTATGATTCATGAATATGTTCATGATGTCTGTTTCTTTGAACAAGATTCAGCTAATTTCCCAATGATATAAACTCGAGTGTCCGTTGAAGATTGTGATAGTATTGGACTTTGAAGGCTGGCTCTGATTTTTGGGAGATTCCACCCATTTGGACACAACATTAAGGAATTGGTTCCCTCTCAAGTGGACTTGCCTTTCCTTAAAGGGAGAATGGAACCACGTGCGAAGTTGATCTTGCTGGGATTATGTTCTTATTCTTGTGCTCCCAAGAATTGCTCTGCTTTTGACAAAGTTCGTATTACTTCCATATGCCTTTCCTTTCCCTCTCTCTTTCCTTCCTCTTTCCGTTTTTCTTTACTCTCCTTCCATTTATACTCAAAAATCACTTGCCTTTTGATAAAGAAATACCTTTGCATGGTCTGCTTTGACGTCGAAGAAATTACGTGTGGTAAGAGAACATGTTCGATTGCAAACAGAGATCAAAACCAAACTAAATCATGTTGGAAATTTGGGATTTCATTACATAGTACCAAATTGCCGATGACAGGGTTGATGCCGATTCACCTGTTTCTAGATTCCTCGTTACTGAAAATGATAATCACATACAAGAAACACGAAACTTGCTGGCCAAAGATTGAATTTCGTAGATGGTTATTCTGACTAGGGAATCAGCTGCCCAATTACTGGTACAAATTAAGCACATCTAAGAAGACATTACGGCTTGTTACGGTTTTCTTCTAGTACAAGGAAAACTGTTGCAACTACTGCTTTCTTCGTGATCGTCTGACTCATTGGAAGAGACCACCGTGACTCCACTTGAGCCTGAACAGGAGGAAGCAGGAGCAAGATTCAAATCAGTCCTCTCCTTCCTCATGAAGTCGTAGAAAACGGGCTTAGAAGTCCTCAATTTCCGGGCAGCGCTGTCGTCCACCTGTACGTTTTCGTCCTCAGTTTTAGCACTTCTTTTCTTCAAAAATATGCGGCAGAGAACCCAGTTGTCCATGGGAACCACAGCGCTCTGCAGAAGACGGAGATAAAATTGTTACGATATTCTCCCAACAAGTTTAGGCATAACTAACAGGACCAATGCCGGTAGTTTCTAGAGCAGAGCTTCACGGATGTTTTTCTCAAAGATGTTTGTCGAAATTGTATAGAGTGGTGTTCGGACTCGCGATTTAGAGGCCTTATTAATTCCATAAATCATGCGAAAGAAAACTGTAACGAAAATGAAAAAAATAGAAATTAAAACTCACCTCGGGTGAGTTTTTTTTGTGTGGGGCATTGGTGGGTGTGTTTTCGGCATTCACAAAGCGATATTCATGCATGATCCAATCAGTCCTCGACCCATGTGGGGGCTTTCCTCCATAAAAAACCAGAGTTTTCTTCATCCCCACAACTTGGTTACCCTTAGAAGTTACAATTTGCTTGTCAATCCCGGTGGCCTTCCAGTAACCGGAACCTGTGGCTCTGTTGGATCGGTTCCCATTCGGATACTTGGCTTCCCTAGTGCTGAAGAAGTACCTCTCTTGCTCCGAATCACCTGAACCCCAGAATCCTCATGTATCAGAAAAATCGTAAAGAACAGAATGCTAAAATATCATCACTTCAGCAAAGCACCTATTTCATTTGGTTCATGGGAGAGCCTATTATGCTAAAATTGTCAGAAGAGAGTGATTCTGTGGCCAAATGGCATTGTAGTTTGGTTATGAGAGCAGACATCAGTTTGTACTGTAATTTATTGGATTTATCGTGGAATACCCATAACTTCAGGTCCACAAATTGCAACAAAAAACGGAGTTCCAAAGCTTTTTCATAAGTTGTAGATATATATGTGTGTTTAACCCACCTGGCAAATCCCAAGGATCAAACTTGCAAACGTCAACTTCAGGGATGATGGAGGCAGGCAAAGGGCAGGAGAACACCTTGCGCTTTAGGTACTGAAGAACAAGCTCTTCATCCGTGGGATGGAAACGGAACCCAGGAGGCAATCTTAGGACACCATTCTTAACGAAGTTGATCTTCTCCATCACACAAACCTCCCCCTCCCTCTCCACAAATCACAAGACCAAAAACCTCTTAAGCGCCGAAGAAAAAAACTTAATTAGCTAGCCTATGTCCCGAAACTTAATTTTAACTCGACCCAACCGCGATACAACTCAAGCAAGCAAGCAAACTCATGCAGTCCCCTCTTATAGCCCTTCAAAAAGTATGGGGAATAACGAGAAAGGTACTCAACAGGAACAAGGAGACACAGGAACCAGGCAGAAAAGGGGAGACAACGGGCATTAAAGAAAGGAAAAGGTGGGAGATGAAGAAGAGTGGGTGTTTGAGAGGAAAGAGTGGGGTGTTTCTTTTATAGTAATGGGTGTTGAGGAAGAAGGCAGAGAGGAATGGAATAAGACGACCCATTTGGCGTAAACGAGACTCAAACTCCTTTCCTTCGACGCCTATTTTAACAAACGTATAAGAGTTTCATTTGCGCCTCCACGAAAAAGGTTGAAAGTTTTTTTTTTTTTTTTTTTAATGTAAACGGAACCGAATGAATCTAAAAAAAAAAAAAAAACACCCTAGTTGTGTTCGACTTTGTGTGTGGGAATAACTGAAGCTGCGCCAGTTGATAACTATTTTTCATTAAAAAAAAATTGAAAGTTTTGAGTGATTAATTTATCTGAGAACTTTGGCCTAATTGACCATATCACCCATTACATTAATTAACTTTACAACTAAAATATTGTGTGGAATAAATTTCAGGACCGTATTGGGGGCAATTTGGTCTTTGCGGAGTAGGAGGGGACCGAGGGGATCGTTAATGCGTTTTGGACAAGATAATGGGTATTACGGTCATTTCAGAACTACCCCCAGAAAGGGGTTGCAAAAGGTTGCAGGCTCGTCAGCTTATGTCATGCTGACAGCCTGTAGCTCGCCATTTGCCTTTTAATGGGATGTCGGAATTACGAGGTTACCCCCTCTAACTCTCCTTCAGGCTTTCAGCACAAACTCCCTCGGTGGTGCTCATGTGAGGGGAACAAAAACCGTTTGAGTGCTCTCCAACGCTTGGATGCTTAAAGTGGCGGAACCTACGGATCATAAATGCCTGCGGTCTAACCGGACGAATTGTACCGCACTCTGGTGGCCCAAGAGTACTGTATCTGTTTATAGTCAAGTTAAGTACCTTGAAATTATTGCCTTGGTACTTGCAAGCAACCTTGATTATTGTGGTAAAACCGCAATTTTAACACTTATAGCCTATAGGGAAAGTAGAGCAACTTCTACTCCAATTAGTGCATCAGATCACTGTATTAAACGCAGACAAATTGGACTTTGGATTCTAATCTTATCCCCGACGACTGGTAAACAGATAAGAAAGTCAGTTAATAATCAAGATATGGAGTGGAAAATGATCCGTCTTATTTGTTACTTGTGATCGTGGTTAATCTAAAAAAGGACAACAAGACAAGAAAAAAAAAAAAAAAAAGAATGTCAAGATTACTTTTTAAATGTTGAAGAACGATATTTTCCTTATCACTAAAGAAAATATACAACAATTTTCTCACGTGACGTTTAACTTGTACAACAGTCTCATTTAGCTTATAAAATTAAGGTTTAATTACCGTTACAGTCATTGTGGTATTAATTTTTAACAAATTAGTCTATGTAGTACAACTTTAAACAAATAAGTTCCCGTTGTCTATTTTTATGACATATAAGTCATTTTATTAATTAAAAATTAGGTTTAATTGACAAAGTTAAATATTGCCTATTCTGTAATCTCGTTCTACGTTAGTAGGTTAAGGTCACAATGTTCATTTGCAAAGTCAAATAGCCTATTCTGAATCTCGTCTACGTTAGTAGGTTAATTTTTAGTGAACGGGAGGACTTAGATATTTAAACAATAAACTATAAGGACCAACTCCTTAAAAATTGTACATTAGAGATTGATTTTATTAAAAATGAATACTAAATGTATTGTTTTGATAATTAAGTAAAAAAAAAATCAAATACTAAAGACAAAATTTTTATATACTCATTAGGATTTTTCTTTTTCTTTTTTCTTAAAAAAAAAAAATTTACATAAAATCATTGTCCCGATCCACTCAAACACGGAATTGCCTCGAGGCATAGAACTCCTGCGAAAGTAATAGGACACAAAGGATCTCATACGTACCTAAACCTGAGTATACTGTGGACTCGTAAATTACATAGCAAATGGTGGAGAGTTTCGAACCCCCGTCCTCATTGTGAGAAGTATAGACCAGACCATACTGCCAATCCTCTACGGTGTACGGTTCTTCCCTTGTTACAAGACAACGAAAACTGCCTTTTAAAAATGGGCCTAAATTTAGAAGTCGTTTAAAATTAATATAATATTATATACACGGGTAAGTATTTATTTTTATTTTTTTATGTATGTGTATTTGGCAGAGAAATTAGTTCGACTAAATAATTTTAAATGAAAATATTTACGATTTCAATTCATGTTTTGGATACTTTTCTTGTTTTTTGTCCTGATGATCAGTATTAATGATTATCTCATAAGGGCAAGTGGATTTTATTAACTTAATTATTTCGTTAAAACAAAGAAGACGAAGAAGAAGAAGTAAGAAGAAGAATATGCTCATTGGGAGGGAGATGGAGGGGTCCTTGACGTTGACAATGCATTGGAGATTCTTCACAAATTGAGGAGTGGTATTGCCTGTTGGCATCTCCTTTTTTTGCGAAAATTAATGCCACATGTTTATCTTCGTGGGATGGAACAAAAAAATAAAAATAAAATAGGTCTATTTAGGGAGGGGTAGTAACGTCATTAAGCAAACCATTGTGGCCTCTTTGGGGGTGGGTGAGAGGAATAAAGGCTAGGGACCTACTTGCCCCCAAAACGACGGGCACCCACGTCGGATTTATGCTAACAGACAAAAATGCCACCTTCAAACGATGCCCATCTCAAGATCTCCTCAAATCTTCGTGTCTCTCAGACTTGGATCAGATGGAAAATTTTATGATTAACGGATCGATACAAGAATCCCCTTCGGTGAAAAGACAAATGTGTCCTCTCCTCTCCACTCAAATTCAAACATTACTTGCATGCTCTTTCTTCTCTTTTTTTTTTTTTTGAATAAAAAAGTAATCTGAAATTACAATTTTATATGGACTTGAAATTATCAAAATTTAAATATTTTTCAAATTTAGATCTTCTGGATTATCTTCTTTAAGCCCTTTAATTCAGTCCTACACAAACCAACATGCTCATAAAGAAACGTGAATATCTTGTACATATTTATTTTTTTCTTTCTTCTCATATTCAAATGTTTAAATAGTTAGCATATACGTGTTCTCGATAGGCATGTTCATTTCTAGTATATTTTAATTATTATATTTATGACTTTCCTATTGCTCGTTAATTTCTGTCAATTATAGAAGTTGCAATTCTTTAATGTTTTAAATCATTTCATTTACAATGCCAGGGTCACACGACATCTATCGGCCTTTTTTTTTTATCCTTCATTATTTTTTTTTATTTCTATATTTCTATAATTTATTGTTTGAGAATTATTATTTTTTGTTTCTAATAGGCAGCATGCAATGGTAAGATCTCGTAAGGCATTACTCAAAATTTTGCTAAGAAAAATTTCAAATTTCGATAAAAAGACATTTGGTTTCAGTAATTGACTTGGAAGATTTGTCAACCTCAAGCTTTCAGGCCAACTTATTTAAAAAAATAAATTTTTTTTTTTTCACAGCATGGATCCAGTAAGGACAAAGGAGATGCAGTAGGGTGTGTGCATGAATTTACGTCTGTGAAGCGAATTGATCCAAAATTCCAAATTCTACATTCAATGGGGAGTGAGGAAGGTTTTGAGCCGTAGCCATTAAGGGTGATGCGTAAGAGTTATCCTTCAATTTACGTGTGAAGGCCGCCAATACTTAGTGATTTTTCTGTGATTGGGGAAAATAAACCAAAATTGTAAATTGAGGTTGAGGAATCTCAAGCCGGGATAGGGATACTAATAAAATCATTAAAGACTTTTTCCTTAATTTTTTTATATGACGTATACTCAAATCGGTGAATATGGGAGTTAGCAAAATACAAAAGCATATGTAGGCAAGTATATTTTCTATTGCTCGTTAATTTCTGTCACTTCTTTAATGTGTTCTATCGGTTTGAGAATCTAATAGGCAGCAAGCAATCTCGTAAGGCATTGCTAAGAAAAATTCAAATTTCGATAAAAAGACATTTGGTTTCAGTAATTGACTTGGAAGATTTGTCAACCTCAAGCTTTCAGGCCAACTTACACAGCATGGATCCAGTAAGGACAAAGGAGATGCAGTAGGGTGTGTGCATGAATTTACGTGTGGGATAAGAAAATAGTTATTGTATTTTTCTGTGAAGCGAATTGATCCAAAATTCCAAATTCTACATTCAATGGGGAGTGAGGAAGGTTTTGAGCCGTAGATGTTAGGGATACTAATAAAATAAGGATTGGATATAGATTTTGGTTTTAGAGAAGATCATTAAATTTTTGTTCATATTATTACCTACTCAAATAGGTCCAAAATGGTCATCACGTACGTAAATGTGGAATCAATTTTTAATAGTTAAAAGCAATGAAAATTCGAATTTTCAGCTACGCAGGCTCTTTTTGTTTAATTTAATAATTAAAAGTAATGAAAATTCGTGAAGTAATAAACTACTTTATATTATAACTAATTTTACATCGAAATAAATACTTGGCTGAAAATTCGTGAGTTTGAGGTCTAACCGTCTCCGACTATAAGACTTTGGGACTTCTATTATGTGAAAACCAAACACACAAATTGAGTACATTTTTGAAACACTGCATGTGTTTATCGACCACAATGATTTATACGTATAATAAGTTATCTTATAGGCTAAAAAAGTTTGTTTATAACCTTCTGGTGTAAAATAAATTCATAAAAAAAATGTGCAACTTATACAACTTCTCATTATCTTTTCAAAATATGTGCAAACTTATATATATTCTCGTTATCTTTTCCATAGCAGTACGAGCTCACTAAAAGATCATATTGTGATGATTTTAGCACTAGGATAATGACACTTTGCATCATTTAATTATGAAGTCCTTACATTTTGCACTATTACTATCATTTAATTTGTTATATATATATTATCTATCAACTACTGATTTCAAACACTTTATACTATTTATTAGAATCATCCATCAATTTGGCAATCAAAATTAATGAAATGAAAATTTTACTTACATATTTTTTTCGAGATTCGATATGCAAAAATTGTCACTTTAGAAGATAAAAAATTATTTTTTAACATATGGAGTAACGTATGTGAAATCAGTAATTAATAGACAAAATTTATAATTTGGTGCAAAATGACAAAATTTTCATAATTAGAAGGTGTCAAGTCTAATATCTTCCTTTAAACTATGAGATTTTGATATGGATGCTAGAACACCTAAAAAAAAAAAGGAAAAAAAGAAAAAAGAAAAACACAGAGAGGGTGTTCCTACTTTTAAAATTAGGACCAAATTCCACCATTTATTATACACTTACGTGAGATGTTTTAGTTGCTTACCATTTTTTTTTCTCTAAAGGAGTGTTTGGCTTGTATTATATAAAGTAGAAAAAAATATGGCCGTCCTTGACTTATTATGATTGGCAGTTTCTTCAAGCAATAGAAGATTCCGGACGAAACCGCAAATAGCTCGAGGAATGTCATTTGGACAGTAGAGGACTGCCGAATTTCTGATCTCTCGCTCGCACTTAAAATATTGCAAAGCTTTTGAAAACAAGAGATTTTTTTTTTTTTTTTTTTAACTGAAGCGAAGAGATTATTGGTACAGTTTGCAAGTAATTCTATCTCCAGAATAAACGTACGTCACATAATAATAATTTTGTTTTTTGGGTAATGTATTTTTTTTTATTTTAACATTTCTTAGGTTAATGCATCTAGGCTAAAAACATATCACAACGTGCCTACGTGCTTCAGCGAAATTGACGCTTTATTTGACAAATATTTTCTTTACGAGGCAGGATATAAAATGGTAGGCATGTGAAATCCTTTCATGGATAAATTGGTAATATAAAATGAAAAAAACAAGGTTAGACCTCTTAAGTTGATGGTACTTTTGACATACTTCTAGGAAAATTTGCATTAAACAAGAGAGAAAAAAAAGAATTATATACATGCACTTTTATTTGAACTATTTAAAAAATTAAAAAAATAATATTAGCGTATAGTTTTTCTATTTGTATTAGATATTGGACGTTCATGGTTGAAAATTTTATTTTCTCTTTTTAAAATAATTAATTGTTTAGTCTAAAAAGAAATTATTTTATATTGGTCCTACCACCACAAGTTTTTGTTACTTAAAGCTTTCTAATAGCTATAATTTCATGAAAGATATTAATATTTTTTATTTAAATGAGAAGATTAATATTTAAATATTCAAAAAATTATCAGGACGGCCTTGAATGATTTCATAATTGGCTTAATCACCCTGTATAATTAGGCATACTAGAAGGTCTTAATGACTAATATCTATAATCCTAGGTAACTAAACACTTGAATGCGACATCAATATAAAATTAATGAAGTAGAAATCAAGTAAACTTATGTCGAGTCAGCGTTTACACCTCTAACAAAATTTTCCATTAAAAAATTGTTAATCCACGTCAATCACTCTAATTCATCTAAGAAAAGTGCTTAAGATATTTGGAGCGATTCTAACTGTAATTCAATTGTTTAAAAGAAAACTATTTTAATAATCCAATATTAATTATTTTAAATCCCATTCGGATTTTCTGTAGTATTATATACTATTAATAAAATTAATATAACATCTAACCAGATCCAATGATTTAGTTGAAAGGGTACCACGGAATTAATTAAAATTTTCGAGTATAAAAAAAAATTTGGAGTTATTGGATCCCATGTCATAGATGGAATCCCATGCACCAAAAAAAAAAAAAGAATTAGATATTTATTTATAGCAATATAATAATTTAGGAAATTATAGTAAGAAGCCGATGCCATTATTGGAGTATTGCAGAAACATCAGGGGTGGTTGTGGAATTAAAAAAAGAAGGGTGGGGAGTGGGAGTAACGTGGGACGGTTGTGATTTTATTTAAACTGGAGCCTCAAACATTGACAATTGAAGAAGCCTGGATTCCGTAAGGAGAAGGGAAACTCATTTTCCAACCCCCCACAATTAATTCTGAAAAATTCAGGGGCTGAGCAGGAAAAAGAGAAAAAAAAATTATAAAATTGCGTAAAAGGACGAGATTCCCTACAAGCAATTGCTCTCAACCCCCCCACTTGCATAATACTGTGAGAAGAAAAGTTCGGGCTTTCGTAAGCCGAATTGCGGCTACGATTTCATTTCCCTTTCCCTTTCTCTTTCTTGTTGCTTTTTCTCTGCTTTGTTTTTCTTTTTTGTTGGGGTCAAAGGAGTTTGCGTGTGGGTGTCGAAGAGGGTTTTAAGGAGAGAGAGGAAACGTCAAAGGCTGCAATTATTGTGTTTTGAGTAAAATATGTTGTTCAGTGGAAAATGTCTTCGTGCTTCTTATGATCTAGAAACCCCGTTTGTTCCCTCTAATAAATGACCCTTCGGCTTGGTTTTGGGGCTCTTTTGGGTTTTTGGGTTTCCCTCCTCACTCTTTTTTCTCCTTATGGGACTTTTTCCTCTCTTATCTAAATGTTGATCTAACCTTTTTGGGTTGCCCTCCTTTGAAGCATCTAAATACCATGAGGTTGGATCACACATAGTCGACCTAACTTGTTCACATATGTGGAGAGAGAGCAGAGAGCAGAGCTTTAGAGCTTTAGAGGATTGGGGATTCCCCTGCTGCTTTGTTTAGTAGAGAACAATAAAGTATACCAAGAAGGAAAAGAAAACTCTACATGTGAATGTTATTATATCGATAAAAATGTATAGAAGATATCATTTTGTTTGCTTTTGCAAGGGAACCATAGAAGATCTCTTAGGAGAATATTGATTTTTTTTCCCTATAAATAATTTGAATGCCTTCTTTTGTTCTTCAAATGTTATACTAATTGATATTGAAGAAGATTATAGTGCTGCCTCCTTTATGTCAATCATAAATGTATCATGCCCCATTATGTAATCATAATTATCCTTGTCTAAAGTGTATGCTGTCCTCCTCACAGTGACTTAAGTTTTTTTTTTTCTTGGAAAACTATGATTTCCTTGCAGAATTTTCTTTCCTTCCTGTTCCGAGTATTTCCAATAAAAACACATTCTGGAACCAGAGGCGAGCAATTCAAAACACTCCATTGATTTCAAAGTTGACCCCAGCTATCCCTAATTGATGCATATGACTTCCAGAGTCATTGCTTTTTGTTTCTTTCCAGCGAGATTTCGAGCCCCCTTTCTTCAATTTGAAGCTACTATTTTGTCAACTCGTGAGATTTCTAGGAGGATATGTGCAAGCATCAAATAAATAAATAAATAAAAAAGTATACGAAGAAAGAAGAAGAGCATGACTAGAGGCCAGAGAGGGAGAGAGAGGCTGCGATAGCTGCCTTTCTTCACTTAGAGGCAACCAAAAGTTCTGCGACTTTATAAACGTAATAGAGACCAGACTGGGACCAGCCATCTGCATAAATAGTAATCGTACTATCTCTATTGCCCAGTTCTACTTGACTACGTAAGCTTGAACAGACCCGTGATGGATAGGTCGCTGCATTAGGGTTTAACCCAATTGGCTGCCTGTCGGGTCCGCCCCCAGCAACTTGCGAACGAAATCAGGAATAAAGTTCTTCTGCAAATTCTGCGTTTATTTTTCTGTTTTTACTGAACCAAAAAAGTGAAGCCGGGGGCCATAGAAAGCTTAAAGCCTTAAATGCTGACCAGTGACCAAGGAAGCTGCAGAAGATGCTTCTGTACGGCATTAATACCATAGTGATGATTGTGGAATTGTTTAGTGAAAACGTTGAAGGAAAAAATTGCACCAAGTGGAGCTCCAAAGTGGGGATGAGTTTTTTTCTCCCGGGTTGATTAGCTGACTGAATACAACAAGTTTGATGGGTCCTAATTCCTAACTCGGGAAGCTCTTTGACCTGTCCCCTGATTTAATACTTGTACGTATAATGGTACATGAGACGTACCTTTTTCCTCGGTATTAGCTGTTTATAACTGCCAAACTGAGAAAAGTAGCTTTCATTGCCTTGGAATCTTCATGCCTTGCACACTTCAAAGAAACTTCCTCAAAAAGCCCATCAAAATAGCAACAAAAGATGGGGGTCGGGATGTCTCTGACTCTGGGCATGTGAACCAAGTGGCCCGCTTGATACCATCTCTGGCACATGAAAAAAAAGTTACGTCTTTAAACTTCTCCCATTCTACGAAACTTACGAGGTACAGATTCCCCTCTTAGAAGCAAATTCCATCGTCTTTCAGACTTTATTCCCGTTTCTAGGTGGTTCTTGTCTAAGCATTTTGCTAAAGGTGCATGCAAGAGCACCAAAGTAAGATGGGCATCCTGGGACGCCATTGTGGACTCGAGTGGTGTTTGTTTCAACTCTACCTGGCCTTCGTCGGCAGTTCCAAATCCGCCCATGTCAGCAACAAATCTCAAGTGATCTATGCAGAACAGGCACGGATGATCATGTTAGAGACATAAGTGATAAGTATCTAGCCAAGAGATTCGACGTAACATAATAGAAAGACTATCACCTAATTTGAAGGTTAAGTCTATATGTGCGAGTCCAAACAGCTTGTTTCAAATTTAATTTATTCACCAACTTTGCGTACCATCCGTGACTTGTATTTTTGGGCGTAAGGTTGGAAAAAGCTCAATTGATTGTTTTTCAATTATTTACCATAAGCTCGGATAAGTTGTAAAGTACATGTAACTCTCATACTAGTTACTCGTTATTACTCTCAAAATCAACTATTCTCATAAGAGCATCACTCAAATCTTTTATGGTATTCAACACTGCACTCAGTGGATCTATTCTAAGAGTGCTTGTAAGGAGTGATATTGTGAAACTCTAATAATCTCTCCCTTGTAATGATGCTCTTGCGACTTGAACCCATGACCTCTTGACTTCGATACTACTTGTCGAACTGTTGAGCCTTCATTCTTCTCTAAATTAATTTGTATTAGGAGAGCGTCACTCAAGTGTTTTATGACAAGTGACATCGTACTTAGCAGGCTTGCTCTAAGAGCGCTCGCATGAGTAGCATTGTGAATAGTAAAAACAAGATGAAGTTCATGTTATCCAACGTAATCATTTTATTTTAAATTTTATTCTTTTTCCCTTACGAGTAGCCCCTTTACAACAGGTGGGCAAGCTCAACCTATGAGGCTTGCCAATTGGACTGGTTATGCCAGTCTTTCTGGACTAGGCCCATATATCAGGTTAAGAAATGGCCTTCGGTGCGAGAAGCACGCTTACAAGCCACAAGGCTTGTGAGGGAAGCCTACTTCTGCCAACCGACAAGGCTTGGAACATCGACTGCCTTTGCCATGCTCTCTGGATTTGGCCGATAGCGTAGGTTAAGAAATGTCCTGGACCAATAACTGGGTCCATGACGGAGTTTCACTGGGCCTGTTTATTATTGAGATGGTCAGCCTATGAGGCTTGCCCATTGAACTGGTTGAGCGAAGCCTACTTCTGGCAAGCCACAAGGCTTGGAACGTCGACTGCTTTTGCCATGCTCTCTGGAATTGGCGCATAGATCAAGTGAAGAAATGTCCTGGACCAAGAAACTGGGCTGATGACGGAGTTTCACTGGGCCTGTTTATTATTGAGAAAAGACCACTCTATATACAGAACTTGGATTTGAAGTATGTACATTGCTTTCAAGTATGTATCAACTCAGGGGTAAGTTTCAGAAGTGAAGAGAGTTGTTGCTGCAGGAACCCGGGCTTTGTTTTCACTTGCATCTGTCCTTCCTCACCAAATAAGCCATTTTCCTCGTCAGCTTCTTCGCAGTAATATGAGATTGCCTCTGTGATTTCTTGAACCAAGTCAACAATCACTCCATCAATACCTGTAAGATGTTGCATATACACCACCCTTGGGAGGTTACTGCCAATACACAAGTATTTCATAAGTAAATTGGTGAAAGTCCATTTTGAATCATTTAAGAAAGATATATCCCGTCTGGGTGTGGGTGTGGGTGGGGTTGGGGGGAGAGAACCGAGCTTACTTCAATTCGCCATAAGTTACAAGGGAAAGCTTGGACTCTTTGATTCTAGTTACTGCTTCTGGATTTCTCAAGATTGCTGTTATTTCCGAGACAATTCCTTGCAGACCACCTGTCAGGCACATCTTGATAGCCTCGTCCAAGGAATTCCTTCTTATGTCCACGTAAATTTCAGATCCTCCATTAGTAAGAAAGAACACCTGGTAATATCAGTAGTAAAGTATTTCCAAATCCAATCAAATTGCTGATATTTTCAAGGACAATACATGCGAGAAAAAATATCTTGCTGAAATTGCTCTACTAAGAAATTCCATTTGGTGTTTTGAGCTTTTGCTGAGATGTTGCTCTTGATGCTGGTACTTAGAAACTGATAATTTCAATGAAGTTCTACAACTGCCGAAACAGAGGACACTGCAGACCCAAATGCGTACAGGCGATTGACCTGACTAATGTCATACACTCGTCATCTAAGTTGTTGCTCGGAGTCGTTCATGTCTAAAGTCAATTATGACAACAGCAAGGCAATATATCAAGATGGAAGAAGAAATGATCTTACGGGGTAGATGGTCTGCAATTTTCTGATCAGCAGAGCAGCATCAGGTTGAAAGCTTGAAAACCTGATAGGTCTGTCCTTAGCATACTCATTTACCACCTGTCCCAAGATTTTAGTAAATACTACCATTTCCATAGGATAACAATACAACGCACTGCCACAGCGTAAATGTAAATTGCAAAAGCAGGTGGCATGCCTGCAGGATTGCTTGAAGAACACGAGTGAGATCTTCAGCCGTATACACCATGTGATCGTCCAACTTCAACTCAATGTTGAAACCTACTGAGTGTTCGACTTTCTCGAACGCATCTTGCAATGTGCACAGAGGATGATCGTTTTCAACCTTCCACTCAAATATTCTCCCATCTTTTGTTTTTCTAAACAAAGGCTTCCCCACCTGCATTTCCAACGACAGCAGATCATTGATGACAATAAAGATTTAGTCATTTTGGAGAGAAGTGGGGAACCATTCAGCATAGGGAGGAAGTGAACAACAAGTAATTACATTTCCTTCCTCTTTTTGGGGTCCATAAGAGAGAAATTCAGCTACAGTGAGATCTGTGACTCGTCTCTCGACAATGGCGCCCTAAAACAAAGACGCATTTGAGTTAGATTTGGACTAAATATAGAATTGACAAAGTATATGCGAAAAAAAAAAAAAAAAAAAGAAAGAAAAAAAAAAAGCTTTGTGCCCATAAAAGGAGGGAGGAATCGAGGGATGAAACAAACCTTGTCCTCAGCGAGAATGAAGTTGTCATGGAAAATGATAGGACAGCCGTCTCTAGCCACCTACAAAAACAGTCTTTGCTTATAGTCGTGTCGTTTAGATTTCCTTCCATCCCCCACTGGTAAAAGCAACAGGCCAATATCCCCATGGCTCAGATTGATAGCCACATGAGATCCAACCTTTTCTAATCTCTTTTATCCGTATATTAGAAAGGAAACACTGAAACAGAGAAGTAAGCAAATTGGTTCTACATCATCGACTTTGGAGCCATTTTTGGAGACTCGGATTCGGCCTAAGAATATTTTAATATAAACCATTGGATATATTCATTAATATGTTGTCATCCATCCAATAACCTGTCAGGACCCATTAAATAATTCACTCAGAAATCTTTCCTTCATTTTTGGGCCTTCGGGGAAAGGGTCACCACCCGGTTAGTATTCCTAACGGACCAGGATGAAAATACGTTACAGGACTCTGTTATGCTAGAACATCTCATTGGACTGTTAGCCGCCACGCGCTCTCAAAATTTCCTCCCTAAATAGCTTCAAATTTGATACTTTCACTAGAATGCATAAGTTTAATGCAATACCAAGCCATAACTTGAAAATAATAGTCGGAATTATTATAATGGTGAAAAACTACGCAAAGAGCCCAGAGACTTGACACGTTGAATACGTCGATACACGTGGCAGTAAAGAGACGTAAAACTCAGGTTAGCGCGGCGAATGGAGACACCATCTGCAGGTTCTGTGGTGCCACAGAACGTAAACAGTCACAAATTTCCTTTTATTTCTCTTTTAAACAAATTAGATCGACGACAGGAACGTTTGGCAACTAAGAAAGCTTAGCAGTTTGGCAATTCGACCCAAAATTTCTGCGGTTCTTTCTCATTCTAAAACTTTCTCGGACTCGGGAGAAACAGAAAATGACAGGAAGACCGTGACCATCGAATTCGGCGGAGGCGCCGAGGTTCGTTTGTTTCTTTTCTACCTGAACGTCGAATTCGATGAAATCGATCGGGAACTTCGCGGCGGCATTGAATGACATGATCGAATTCTCTCTGGTGGCTTTCATTCTGGGGTCCGATGATTGCATCATGTTCATTCCGCAGCCTCTGTGTCCCATCACCACGAATTTCTGGAACTTATGTCTACATTTGACCTCATTACCGTCATCACCCTTAACATCTAAATCGAAACGCAGAAATATACACAATCAAGAACTGTAAAACTAAAGAAAGACTTTTTAAACACGCAAAGAAAAGATTCTCATTAAAACACTGACCTTTCAAGCCTGGGGATAAAAAAAAAAAAAAAAAGGACTGACCTTTGAAGAAGCTGGTGACGGAGAGGGCCAATGCGGCATTTTCTTGGACTTGATCAATACTCGGAACATCGGAGACATGGACGGCTTTGAGAGCCATTGCTTAATTAAACTAGAGAAACGGATGACGGAGGACAGGACGGAAATATCGAGCTTTGCCCGGAGTCGGTCTCAGATGGGCACGGAGACCAGGGTAAGGGGGTATTTGAAGGGATGGGCTGAAGCCTGAAAGGCCCAACACGAAACAGACAACTGACAAGAGTGAAAAACAAATTTCTTTTTATTTTTCTCGTGTTTGTTTCTGGAAAAAGATACGCCAAATAATTTGGAAGAAGGCCCTGCAGACATGGACAGAACATCCCTGATACGTGTCTTACAAGAAAAACAACTAATCATGGAGTGAGGAGAACAGAGCGTCGATCTTTTATTGATCAAAAGCTCTTAACTCTACTCATCGTTCCCTTTTCTCTATCTCATCGCTTGTTCTTCCTACCATTTGGGATATATAAAACAAGTAAATGGGAAAGAAAATGAAGGAAAAGAAATCGATCTGCATTAAGTGAATAAATGAAATTCTTCCTGTTTTCTCCTATTCTTCAACGTTTTAACCAGTAGACCGAGAAAGACAAAAGATACACCAAGAGCCACTGACATTTCTCCTGATCAACATGTATCGGACCTCTCTTCGATTCCCCAAAAAAAAAGAGAGTTCTGTATACAACAATAACATTGACCACATTTACTTATTACATGGTTGAAATGGGTTATCTGCTCAGGTTCCAACTTAGACGTAATCAAACTCATCAAGTGCTGCACAGAGAGTCAGATTTTATTAATGCTTTAGCTTAAAATACAAGTAAATAACCAGTGAAATCCAGGAGTTGCATGCACCGTCAGAGCTTGGAGAAAGTAGGCTTTCTTTTCTGGGTGTGTGCTGAGACGGCCTCCATTAAATCATTGGAAATCAGCATCGCCGAGTTCCAAGTGGCAACATAATCCAACCCCTGCTCCAAACTCAGGTCCTTACTTCTAAGTAGCACTGCCTTTGTCCCAGTGACAGCGAGAGGAGACTTGGAAGCAATTCCTGCCACAACCATTATTAGCATATGTAAAGAGTACACAAATTATAATTTATATTTTATACGGTCATTCTGACTCACTGTCTTTCATTTGGGTCTTCAATTTCCAGAAATAGAAAGCTTCTTAGAGTATCCTAAAGACTCAGATAAACAAAATCAAACCAAATGAACCAGCAAGAACTCTAGCCACACGGACACAAGTGTGTTCTGCCACAAGCAACTCATCGCCATCTCTCCACATGACAGACGGAATTCACAATATCTACTGCATTACTCATGTTAGTACAAACTGAGCCGAGAGGTTATCTGCGGGGATAAATTATTCTTCAGTTTTGGTTATTTTATGCTATTCCAGTTTTATTTGGTTCTAATTAATGTAATGCACAAAACCCAGTGAGATGCAGCTTCAGGAATCTTTCCTAAATTCTGGTAGAGTACGATTTTCTTCAATTAATATTGTGTAAAAAGGCAAGATTACCCTCGGCCAAGAGCCCGACTTCTTTGTCCATTTCCTCCTTGGACCCAAAAGTTCTGGACACCAGACCCAACTGCTTGGCCTCGGATCCCGAGAACCTCCGACCCGTTAGCGCCAATTCCATTGCGTTGCCGTACCCGACGAGCGCGGGCAATCTCTGAAGCGTCCCCAGGTCAGCGATGATTGCCAAGTCGACCTCCTTGACCGAGAAGAATGCGTCCTCCGTGCAAAACCTTATGTCACAAGCGGTAATCAGATCGATGCCACTGCCGATACACGCCCCGTGGATAGCCGCGATCACCGGCTTCCGGCACCGCTCAATAGCGGTGACCGAGTCCTGTAGGGACTTAATATGTCGGCGGAGCTTCTCTGCTGCGCGGCCGCTGTCGCCGGAAGAGAATAAGGCGGCCATCGAGCCCAGGCTTGAGAGGTCGATGCCTGCGCAGAAGTGTTTTCCGACGCCGGAAAGGAAGACGACGTTGACGTCGGGGTTTTGATCGAGGGCGGCGAGAGCTCTGGGGAATTCTGAGAAAAAGTCGGGAGACATAGCGTTGCCATGGGATGCGCGATTCAGGCAGAGGTGGAAGACCCGGGAGTTTGGAGTCTTCTGAACGATTTCTAGGGTTTTGAATTGCTCCATTGCTGGGTGATTACTGATTCGCTATTGCGAAATTATAATGACGGAGTGTGGAAAACGAAGGAAAATTGGAGCAGAATAGCCGGTCGATCCCGACTTCCAGTTGGTAACTGGATAAGGCTGCAGCTTTACCCTAGGTAAGAAAATAGTGAAACTGTGAAAGCTTAAAAAAAGGGCAAAGGAAGGAAAATTGGAGCAGAATAGCCGGTCGATCCCGACTTCTACTTGGTAACCGGATAAAGCTCCAGCTTTTCCCTAGGTAAGAAAATAGTGAAACTGTGAAGCAGAATAGCCGGTCGATCCCGACTTCCACTTGGTAAACTGGATAAAGCTCCAGCTTTTCCCTAGGTAAGAAAATAGGGAAACTGTGAAAGCTTAAAAAAAACCTAGGTAAGAAAATAGTGAAACTGTGAAAGCTTAAAAAAGGGAAAATCCTTCAGAGAATTTTAAAGGTCCTACGGGAGTCGAACCCAGGTCGCTGGATTCAAAGTCCAGAGTGCTAACCACTACACCACCATAGAACCTCTCTCTTTGAATAAACAACCACTTGTTTTAATTTTTGAAGAAGTGTTTCTTTTTAATGTCAGATTTTATTTTTATTGCTTTTGCTAACAAAGAAAAATCTTTTAAACTACCAAAAAAGGGGTTATATGGAATAGAAATCCTTCCCAATTTACTCTTGGAATTGAATGATCCAATTAATGAAAAAAAAAATAAACACAACATATAAAATCTCATAATAAAATTTACACTATTTCGTAATTAATATATATCCTTGATTATTTGTGTAACTAATATTATTTATCTCTTTTTGACAAGCTGAACAACAAATTGAAAAGGATCATGTTATGTTGTATGGCAGTGATACTATTGCATAAGTACATCTTACGCAATCACACACTCCCATTACAAGCTTAAAAGCATTACTTAATTAATTACATATATATCCATTTATATAACGTTAAATAAGAAGAGTTATCTCCGAAAATTCTGCAGTTGATTGAACAGCTTTCGACTACCTCACGTTCCTCCTTTATGTCACATACTTCTACTACATTAATTACATCTCTTAAATACAAATTAATTAGATCAAAAGTTTTAGCGATAACCTTGGTCGAAACTTTTATTTGGATAAGCATAAACGTACTATGGTGGATAAAGGACCTCCCTTTTCCACGTAGTCAAATAATCTGCACTTTTAAATATATTAGGATACAACTTGCAATGGTAGGCTGCCTAGCTGGCTAGAATATGCCTTTGCAATCAACAAAAAGTACTTTTTTCCCGATTTTGTCCCTAGATTTACTTGTTTCTTTCGTGGCTATATATATATATACATGTTGTTAATATTGTTCAATTGGGTGCTAGCAACAAGGGTCCCTTCGGGGACGTACATCCGATAAAAAAGGGTGCTAGCAACAAGAACGTGGAGCTAATTCCAATATTCTTACGTACGCAATGCTTTTCGGGCTCTACCTTATCCCACCTATCTTTGTACTAATTGTGGAATTAAGTGATGTCTTTTTTTTTTTTTTTCCCTAGGCGTGGAAGAATGTCTAAAAGCTTGAAAGAAAAGGGAATTTGGACAGCATCACGGGACCGTCCAATCCTGGCTTGTTTGACTCCAATGTGAGCGGTTGGTTATCATTTTCAGTGAGGGCGTGACGAGTTGCAGGATAAAACGACGCTCACGAAAAGATTTACTCGAGGAGGTGGAGCAAGAATACCGGGAGGCCAAAAACTGGGATAGGCCACAAGGAATCGCAGCAAATGGTTTCGAATGCACACCCTCTATTATCATAGCCATAGGTTTCCAACAGGCGTCTACTACCCATCCGATAGAGGGGGCGGCCGGGAGGCAAAGACAGACGAGATACGCATTGATATCACCAGCACTGAAATTGATTGAATATGATTGATCACCACATGGGTCTTTATTCTTCTGCGTCTTCAATGGTCTTTTTCGAATGTGCGAGTGACACCAAAAGGAAAAAGACAAACGAGAGAATCATTCCTTTTTGCACTCTGAATATGAATAATTGTGTGTTTTTCTGCGTCCTTCTCTCTCCCCCTGCCCCAACACTCGGTGTCAATCGAAGATCGTTCATGCTGAGAAAAAGATACGTTGCATTGAACACCGCTGTATTGATAAGGATTCCACGGTCGCCATAATTAGAACACTGTAGCATACCTCACAGTCAGGCAAACTAGCACTACAATTATTTGAATGCACAATCTTATATAGGGAGAGGGGAAATTGACATTATTAAGGAGGCATAAATACGAACTTAATGATCTGATGAGCGGGAGGCGGGATCAATACTCTAACTATATATAGGAGGAGCCCGAGTCGCTAAAGAAATCTCTCGACCATTAACTCTAATATCAGGACATATACTAATATGATGCGAGTGTCTAATGGCAGCGTTCTTATAACCAAGTGACAGAACCACCGACTACAATTTATGTATAGTTCTAACCGTACATTACGACGACTGATTGAGGCACAGCCCGTAGACGAGCAGCTAATGGGGCACTATGAAGCCAAAAGGACTACACCTGGATATATAGGATGAGGTACACTGTTAATTTGCCACAGTCTGAGGGAGGAGCTCAGAGAAAAAACATTTAGATATAGAAAACAATATTAAACGCGGTCGTTCTTGACAGCAGACCCATTACGGTCCTCACCATAATAGTGATCACGCATGCAGAACTAAGATAATCACAGGAATCAGAAACACTACGAAGGTGCGCGAAAGGCCCACAGATGTGTAGACACCTCTAAAAAATAGATTGTGCATCATAGCATACAAAACCTAACGACACTCTCACTTTCAACCACGCTTACATACGAACAGATATAAAGCGAACAATATGTACTACTCTACTCATAAGTATCGCCCAACAATCTCAAACAATGAACCAGGGTGACGCAGAATACGATGCACCAGCAATCCAGGATCACTGGATATTCCTGGGCAGGATGCACTTTAGAACCTCAAAGCATCGTGGAAGCATCAAATGGGCCAAAGGGAAGAGCTACGCGCGAAGGCAGCCGGGCTCAGCGGAGGCCCCGTCTCCCTATACGAAAATAAAGCCTAACTGGATAACTGAAGGAAACCAACGAGGGTAAGACATACACCATAATGCACACCAAACTTATGAGAGAAATACATGGGTGATAAACAATAAGGCGAGCGGGGTATTATACCCCCCTCATACGAGCGCTCTCGAGGAAAATTTGTACACTACCCAAAGTACCAAGATCGATAACCCGACAACGTAAAGCCTCCTTTAACACAGAAAGAGCTCGGGGTGTATCAATGTTGTCCAGGGCATGACGCACATTTGCATGCCCTTAAATTGATCCGCAGCGCCTAACAGCACCTCCACCTCTAGTGCCTGACCGTTGCACCTCCGCATTTAGGGACGACACTTCGCGACAACTTGAGACAACATACAGCAAATCGGGTGAAAGGACTTCGACCCCAACAACTAACAGAAGATTAGTCAAAGCATCAATCCGTGTTTAACACTCTAGGATTCATGGACGAGCATTTATTCGTCCTGACTGCCTCTTCTCCATATTTATAGACCGGGAGCAAGAAAACGCGCACATAGGCTTAGAGGGAAGAGTAAATAGGACCGAGCCTCTATAACACGAAGTATCTGAAAGCTTTCGGCCACCAATGTTAGCATTGTAAGAGCTTGAAACCAAACAACACACACAACTAAGACACGCACGGTAAACAAGAGTGAGTACTCACACAAAGCTTGTGAAGTATCGTGAGCATGCAAGTCTAGCTCACGAGAGAGAGAGAAAGGTCGCACACCAAAGTACATGATCACACTTAGGGCTGACGCGGCGAGGCATCGTTTCGTTTGGGCTGACTCGGCTGTGAGAGAGAGACAGAAGGAGAAACGGCTAAAAGGATTGTTTGTGGAGGTCACAAGACCGTCTCAAGTGGGCAACCGCTCGCAATTCGGGGATGCTGTACGCGCAGCTCGGACAGCTTTGGCGCGTTTTGGTAAGGCTCAACTGATAAAACTCTATTCCCGTCTCCAATCTGCATTCGAGATCCTCTGTTCCACGCTGTTCCTCGTGGCCGCAGTAGGAAGAAGATCCCTACCTATGGGGTGAA
>CM025855.1:31859589-31865042 GCA_003952965.2 Morella rubra
ACCAAGTGATTCTGACATGTGTGCGAAAGTCAACTCGGTTCTGAGAGTGAAACCTTTTAGGCGCAGAGGGAAGGATTTTCGTGCAATTGCTTCAGGGATTCCGCCTAGCGGGTTGCTACCCGCCGACCGACCTTGATTCTTCTGAGAAGGGGTTCGATGAGAGCATAACCTGTCGGGACCCGAAAGTATGGGACTATGCCTGAGCAGGTGGAAGCGACGAAGCCAGAGTGAAGAACCTCTTTGATCTGATGAATGGTAAGAGGCCGCACGCGGCTACTAACGTGCAAATCGTATCGTCTGCACTTGAGAGTAGCAGGGTTGACGACAAAGACTTATATCCGTAAACCGTCTCTTAGATAAGTTCGTGGTTCTCCTTGCCATAGCAAGTTCTCCTCCTCAGGCATTAGTCTATTTTAGGATGAACGAAGCCACAACAATCGATAGCCGAAGTCTATCGTGGTATAAAACAGCAGACTTTCATATTTTTCATTAGAGGGGCACAATCCGGAGACCTTGCGCAACCCCCTCTACTATTCTCACACTTAGTAGAACCAGGAATTTAGTTATTCTCAGGCGCTTGCACAAGGCGAAGCCTGACTTTGATATGAGGCCGCTCTCACCTGCCTACAGGAAGTATCGTAGAGCTCGCAGCTGCGGCCATTTTTGGTATAAGTCAGATCCAATCGTGGGCCGACTGACGGTGGGAGCTGTATCACCGGATACAATGCGGAATGTTACTCGGTTCGACCTCTAGAGGGCTTCGCATTCTGGCTTAATAACGCGTCTTTAACCTCTTAAGCGAACCCCCCAAAGGGTAGTTTGTCGGAGTGTCGATTATGAACAGCAGCGTCATTGTACATAAGTCTCGTCGTATTGTCATAAAGTCGATAAAATCCTGCTAACAGTGAGTGTTTTTCATGTAAACAAATAGACCTACTTCACTAGCCGGAACATCAGAGTATAGCCCTTCCCTGAAAAACTGGACTGGTGCGGCTCAAAGAAGACGCCGGCAGCTACCAATAATCATAACTCTTCGGGCCGTGCGGGGCAAGTGCCAGGCCCCGGGTTAATGCCTAGCTGAGGGTTCAGTGATGAGTGACGCTCTCCCAAGAATACTCAAGAATGGACAATGATTCAGCCCGAGATTGGGATCGCTGACAAAAACACTTGGGGCCGTGAGCAGCAACCCGAGGCTGGATTACTGGATGAAGCGGAGGCCGTCAGTGTGGACACCACGCTCAATTGGTGATCTTCCAGATTGGTATGGCTAGGAGGTTTTTTTACCAGAGAAGATGTAGCAATATTCAAATGAGAACTTTGATGAAAAGCCCTGAAGGAGGAGGGCAAAAGGTTTCCATACATGACGGCAACTTGCAAAATGGGGTTCAGCTCGATCACTCTGAAGATTGGCGAACGGAGGTGTAAGACCCGTCTGATTAGCGTGTGACCTAGATGAGTATATAGTTGTCCTCCCAGTCAAAGAGCTCAAATCGCGTGATAATGGGCAATGGCTCGGTCATGTTTTAATATTCCTGACATTACCGAGAGACCTGGCCGGTGCTAGACAAATGCACGTATATAAGGAGTCCTCGCGAGACGTCGGCGGGGAGCCTGTCCGGAGTAGAGTCTATCTTTTTCTGTTTTAAATCGAGCTCCTCTGCCCGCGCACCCCGTGGAAACACGCCTCTAGCACCGGAGAAAGGGTGTAAGGCTTACAGTGCCATCATATCCAGCGGACTGGAAAGGCATCCGCTGACTCATTCTGCGTTGGTAAGTCCAGGCCGTGCGTCCCCCTCGCGGCGGGACCCATTGTCAAATATTCCCGTGTCCTGCAAAAGAGATCGAGTGCACATCCACTCGCGTCGGTCTAATTCAATAACCAGCAAGTCAGAGTCTCCAAGGGATGCTAAAAGGCAGTCCTTCTTGGTCCTCTGAACTATGGAACCAGATTGAGAACCTTGTAGCAAAGGGAAAGTCCTGCAACAATTGAGGATCCGTTAAACACTTCGGGAAAAAGGTATATGGCTCGTGAGGGCTTGAGGGCAACCTTTGTAGGCCTTGCTTGAAGACAAATGTTGTAGGTTCCCAGTAATCACCGATAAACTCCTCGTCATCGAGTCCTCTCTCAAGCGTAACAGATGTGCCTGGACTATTTCTGTAATACCCAGGCCTGCATTCGAGCATTGCTCGCAAGCGCTGGTCGGAAAGAAGCAAAGCAGGACACTTTGATGGAGAGCGGGTCCTCAGCCTGCCTGTCTGCCGGCCGGAGTGGGAGACGACGAGCATCTGTGATTCACGATCGTTCTTCGTGCTGGTAACTTCCGTCCGGAGCGAATCTGAAAGGTAACCTAGCTAACGACTCAAGAAACTAGCGTGTTACGTTTACAAAGGGGGACAAATCCCGCACTGATTTAAGAATGTGCAAACAATAGCATAGTTTGGGGCGACCGTCATATGGGTCCGCTGCGGAAAATTCCTCCATGGCTAAAAAAGATGCTCACGCAAGGATATTTTGATTTAAATGCAAGCACCCAAAAGTGCTTTTGTTCCCATGAGAATGTCAAAGTATGCGAGCAGAAATTCCATACCGACGCTGCGTGTGTGTAAATTCGCGCACCGGAGAGAGGATGAAGTAAACTGATGATGAGGCGTGCGTCTTAATGTAGCCAAATGCCGAATAAATCTAATTTTAGTTGAACAAGCGCATTATCCGATAATGAGTGGTACATACGAAGAAATTCCCATGTTTCTGTCGCCCTGATCTAAACTATCTCTGGACGAAACCACAAGCAAGGACGGGTGCCTTGGCAGAATCAGCGGGGATAAGGAAGCACACCTGTTAGAGCTCTGACTCTCCTATGAGCCGACTTTGTGATCTCTTATGAGCTTGAGAGGGTGTAGTGATAAGTGGCGGGAGCGAAAGGCGAAAAGTGATAAGTACCACTACTTTTTTAACTGAGTGTATTCTCTCGCGTTATTCCGTGAATCGGAAGGCGGATGGACGCAGTTGGTAGCCGCCTCTTTTTCCCAGAGGTGATCGCGAATTCGAGCGAGTTCGAATCAAGGGCGGGGGTAGAATACTATTTGAGTCATAGTTGGGATGAAAGTATATGGGCATTGTGCGGGTGCTTTAGGACAACAGTACATGTTAAAAGAGTCCAACGCAGGATGTCTAATGTGTAGCATCAACAATTTTTAACAAGGTAGATAGACAGGTCATACGTCGCTGGAACAATTCTGATTCCTTTTTGTTGGCTTAATTCTAGCTTCCTAGATCTCTCTGAGTTTTTGCTGAAGTGCTTTCCTTGTGAATAGCGAACCGTGGAAAGCGTGGAGCCACCTATCGATTCCTTTTTAGACACTTCGGCGAATTCTGAAAGCAGAGGCGTGGCTACAGAAAAAAGTTAACCATCATCGGGTCCGTAATAAAACTGGCTGTGGTCGCCATTAGCGTGTTCCTAATAGCGCACGATTGCTTTATATGATCCTTCATAGTCGGCGTATCATTACAGCGAATGAATCATTGTGAAAAAGCCAGAAGCTTCACTCAAGTGTGACTTGAAATGTCTCCTGCGCACCCGATCTAAAGGGAGAACGTAAGAGCTGGGCGTGTTAAAAAGTACTTGACGCGTCGGATTGACGAACAAGGTTTAAGCTATTTAACGTTTGAAGGAAGACCTAAGCTGTAGTGAGGAATAGCCTTTGGGAGGTCGCAGCGCGGGCACCATCAAGGATAATTTGCGCAACCTACGATACGAGCAGAACCGTGTTGATATCGCACAAACTAACATACTTCGGTCAAATCTGTCGCTTCTGGATCGTGAAAAAGCCAAAGTACGCAGGCGACAGATTTGGATTTGTTAGTCGCGATGCGTTGGATTATTGCAATCGTCTGAACGGCCTTTATGCTAAGCTCAGACATAGAACCGGGCTTGATTCAGAAGCGAAACAACTAGCGCGTTTCCGCCCGAATTTTGTGGGATACACGACCTGCTTCCGTCCTCGAAGTAGGCCAATTCCGGCGCACCCAGAACCGGCCACACGTGATCGTTGGTGAAACACCTCCGACGGCGGTGTTAAATAAAGAAGTAAATTAAGTTAGCATAATATCAACACTCAGCGTCTGGCACAGCCTTTGATTTCAGCTGTGATATGAAATATACCCATAAACAACGGAATATTGTTGACCGTATCGTTGCGTCAGGGATGAGGAATCGCTTTATGCTAGGACGTGATAATCTTTCTTTTAATATATCCCTGTGTATTGCTAAAGTAAGAGGTTTATTGTAAGTGGCAAGTAGTGTTTGGCCCTCTAGCTGCCACTGTAAACCTCCACTAAGATTCAGACTCCCTGCTATAACGTAGTGTGTCGCCTTCGATTCGTACCTCACTCCTCCCTATCTCTCCAAACCTCTCAAGACCTGAAATAATGCTCCCCCCGGCGAGGACGGAGGTATGGTCGAGTCACTGCTGAGAGATAAGTTGTACATGGCCTGTATTACGGGTAATTTCCAAAAGCAGCGATTTTTGAAATAAATTCAGAGGGTCTATATTTCAGGGAACTCGGCTTTTAATAATATTGTTTCCCTAGGCGCATCGGTCACCTTCGAAGGCCATCACTCATCTTTGCGCATTTGTGTTGGCTCTCTGTGGTAGTTAGTCCTCTGTTCCCTTATCTTTCTGCGTTTGGTGGTGACTTTGAGGGAAGACTTGGTTGCCCATCCGCGCATAAAGGCCATATAGACATCCCCAACTGGTCCATGCCCTTCGGTAGGTAGCCCATCATGCGGTCGGTGGAGGGAAAGACGCGAAAGGAGTGGTTCTAGAGATTCGTAGACATTCGGAGGGTGGGCCTTGACGGAAGCCCCCATTGAACCAATTGCCTTGACGGCCTCTCGCAAATGCGCACAGATTTCCGTCGAGTTTGGTTGCATCCATCGTGGGGGCTGTGCCTCTTGTGAACAAACCCGTCTCATAGTATAGTGCATTTGCGCGGCTGGGCTTGTGAGCTTTTGCCTGGGCCCCCTGAGTTATGTTAGCTGGCTAGGTCTCAGAGAAAACGGACCGATTTTATTTTTGACAACGGGGTTACGCAGAGGCCTAGACAACAGAGCCTCATTCGTGGTCACTGTGCTTTTCGATCAGTCCCTCACCTCGACCTAGGCGATGCCGCTTCTGGTACCTAGATATGTATTTCCGAGTGTGGCATCCAAGGCCTTTCTGATTTGCCATGTCCGCCGCTAAAGTAAGAAGTTCCAATTCTTATGTCCCCATAACTAAGGTGTTAATCCACTGATCTCTGTATGACGAGACCCACCGCATTGAGCGTTGCCAGGATCGAACAAGCCCACGCCATAGGCTTATGAGTCTCAATTCCTGGTAGTGCCCACAGAGGGAAATCGAGGTGCCGCTTCACGAGCTTCTCCCATTGTTGTCGATGCCTCTCGGACAAC
>CM025855.1:31866042-31882922 GCA_003952965.2 Morella rubra
TTGTCCCTGTGTAGTTCCGCCCCTGCAGTCAAGGCCAACAGGCAACAGCCCTGTTCCCAGGTGGACTTTTCAGAGAGAAAGCACTGTTGTGATGATAATAATGGTGCTGGAGAATATTGAGCATGAAATGATTAAAAAAACACTGCTGAAAGAAGCTTGAATATAGAAAGTACATACCAAAAGACGGTTCTCCCATTTCAAACCAACTTTGGGTAGATCAACTATTAAAGTATGATTTTGATTCTAACTCCAGTTCCTGTACCTAAAAAGCTTGTTAATTTCAGTTCATGAGAGTTCGGAGAAATCCTTTAATGTCCACTCGTGCTCTGTATTGGAATCGCTATGCGCTATTAACTCCAACTACGACCTACGATGTCAGCACAACTGGCTGGAAAAAGCTACAGCTGTAGAAGCAATAGCTTAAAAAGTTTGGAGCAACACCTGCACGGTACACCAAATTCAATCAGCAGCTGGTCTTCTGCAACAAGGTTTGAGTATCCGTAGACCATAGTCCAGGATGTTCAAGGGCAGCCAATTGCTTCGGCAGGATTAATATGGCTAAACAGAAAACACATATGCAAATTCACCTCAACTATTCGAACAGGCAGTTTTAATAAAGATAATCATGGCCGATTGTAGTTAATCAAATAGGACCCTTTCTTTTCTTTTCTTTTTCTACGCCAAATAGGACCATTTCAGTCGAAAGTACATTGGTGGACCTACTGAAAGGATAGGGAAAACAACTTTAGCGTCCCAAATGGGGAAGGATCTACTTCTTTGTCGTTTTATCTGTGACTTCATATGGGTCCGGCAACCTATTCTCTACAGTCCCCACAATTCAATATCGGAGACTCCTACCAAATTCCCAATAAAATAATAATTACTTACCCATGCAATAAGTACGAGCTAGTGCACAAATGTGGTGAAGTGGAAAGCCTGGTTGCATACATTGGGATTTGGGGGAGACCCGAATGTGCCTTATTGCATCTTGTAGATATCCAGAGAATTCAAGAAATATGACTTGTGCTGCCAAAAAAAAAAATATATATCACCGATCTGTCACTGTCGTGATGAACACCAAATCATTAAAAGAAAAAAAGGAAATCATTACCCCAACAACCAACCTTACACATGAACATTTGTGCTTTTCTCTGTTAGAATCGCCACCTTGGGCCCCTCCCGGCGGAGGGGGGGAGAGGGCGTCCAGGACCCACTCTCCATTTGGCCACTTAATTTTATCTTGACAAAGCATGCCCGACAGGAATTTGTTACCATCTTAGTGTTTCTGTCTAACCACCCCTTCCTCAAACCATTGGAGAGTTGTAGACTTGTAGTTCATTAACAAGCATTCACCTATCTCCAGAGAGAAGATACTTCCTCGTCATCTCGCAAATAACGTGATCAAAAACCTCAAGTTTTCTGAAAAGATGAAGGTAGAGTTCATTCTCTTTTGATTCTTGGGGGAACAAACAGTTCAATGTTCTTTAAGTTGATCATGCATGTCTTCTTGCAGTTACTGGGTTGGATGCATCGCAAGTTCCGCCAAAATAGCAGCGAACCATTCAAGGATTTTGTCATCGGTAAGATCTGTGACGCATATTTTCTTGCTAACATTAAAGATATAAACTGTGCCATTTGATGAGTAACTGAGAACAAAGAAGATAAACATCGTCCGGGACGTTTAAATTACGCAAGCGAGTGCCAACAAACCATAAGCGCATCATAAGTATTGGGATCAGTGATATGCACTGCCTTAGGAAGAAAGCAGGGGAACAATATAGACTTCCCCTACCTAGTAGCCTAAGTACCCCAGAAAAGACCTATGTACATGCATGCTGCCATGCCTTTTATGTCGGGAACGCAGTCCCAAAAGAACCCGAGGCAGCCATCATGGATACAGATACTAGGATCCGAAGAATCAATGCTGTGTATAATCAGTAGATACCCAAATAAATCAGGATAAAAAACAAACATCCAAGTGAAGTTCCTGTTGCAGCAGCAGAGTCCTTTATCCGAGTTAAACTCGCGCCATCAGACAAGTTCCTTCTAAATTTCTCGTGTCAGGTTATTCTTGTGCTTGTCTTTCAGGGCAGCCATCGGTTGACGACCAAGAGTACCACCAAAAGCCAAACTATGGCCCAAGGCCCCTCAAACAAGGTCCAAAAGACCACCACCTCCTGAAGTCTTTCGCTGGTCTAGAAGGAGAAGATTACGAAGAAGAATCATCTGCTGCAATGTCTGAGCTCTTTCATGGCTTTCTTGCTATTGGTACCCTTGGTACAGAGCAAGTCATGACTGAACTTTCGACACCAAAATTTTCCATCTCGGTGGAGAATATAACTGAAAACGAAACAGAAGTTACGGAGAACGATCTGAAGCTCATCAATGAAGAGTTGGAAAAGGTGTTGGGAGCTGAAGTTAAGGACGATGGCTGCAATTTTTCATCTGGGAGAAACAGTCATGTTAGCACGGGAAGAAGTAGTCATGTTAGCACCATTACACTTACTGGCAAGCCAATAGAAGGCCCTGACACCAATGGGAATGGAACTACAGTCTGCCCACTCCAAGGATATCTTTTTGGGTCAGCAATCGAATTGTCAGAAAAAACAAATGTAGCAAAGAAGGAATACCGGACATCTCTCGGTGAGCTGTTTCAGATGAGTAAAATGGCAGAGGAAAATTCTGGAACGAAGGGTGACAGGGAGGAAAGGCGATCAGAAAAGGAAGCAGCTGATAAGTCTGCCATGCACCTTGTGAAAAAGCTGCTGAAGAAAAAAATGCTCCATGCTTCTTCTCGTAGCACTACAGAAGCTACTGGTGGAACTCTTGATTCTGCTTCAGCAGAAACAAAACTGCAGAAGGTACATCTATTGAGCAATTTCATTTCTCCAATGAACTCTTTCCTGTCTTATCCAAGGAAAAAAAAAAAACTCTTTCCTGACTTTGTAGTTCTAGAAACAGTATAAAGAGATCTGTTATCTCAGTTAAGCTATTTGATAGTTTGTGAATATCTCAACAAAATCATCCCTTGGCATGAATTTCGACAGATTTATGGTACCCATGACATTCATGCTATGTCCATAGGTTCAAGAAAGGCGGTGGATCAACTTCTTATCCCCTGATTTCTTTTCAGCCTTTTCCTCGTTTGGTTGTATTAGTTACAGTGTCTACTGTGTCCAAATGTTCCACTTAAACAAAGTGACCGTTCTGAAACCTACCAGGTGCATGCCAATGTCCTAGTCATGAGCTTTTGGTCGAGTTCCTTATCAGATATTGTGTGGCTTGTAGATCCTACAAATGTTCCACAGGAAAGTTCATCCTGAAAACTCAACAGTACCACAACAAAAGTCCAGTAAGCACCAAAAAGCTGAAAACAAGAAGAAAATAATCTATAAGGGGGATCACAACCATGGAGATCAAGATCAGGTGCCTCCAGATGAGGAAATAATGTCATATCCTAAAAGATCCCTTTCAAAGGAGAGCATACGACGCTACAAGAACCAATCTACCCCGCTGCAGTTCACACTTAGTAGCAGCGATTCCAATGGGAACAGGGAGCACTGGATCAAAACAGATGCAGACTGTAAGTACCGATCCATCCTTCATAAGTTTGTGGTCATCATAAAAAGAAGGACTTCATATGTGTTTACAGACACTTCTCTACGTAACTGGGCCGAACTTTTGATCTCTCAATTCCAGGACGACAACCTCCCCCATCGACCTAATGTCGTATTCCATCCTTGTTATAACCTTCAAACGATACAACAGAAAAAGTGGGAACTAACCTTATTCTCTTAAATTTTTGACGACTACATTAAACAACCGGTTTCTCTCATTCTACTGCATTAGACCACAAAATGATTTCTTTCAGGTAAGATATCTAGGCACAAGCCTAGTAGTCGGTTGTTCTAGCACTTGTGTCTGATAACCATCGTAATTTTCAGTTCTTTGGTGGCATTGCAGACCTAGTGCTGGAGCTCTAAGAAGCAGAAGCAGCAATGGAGTCATGGTTTGACTCCCCTGAGCTGTTGGCAGTGATATCGTGTTTGTAAGAATCTTCTTTGTTGGTGATAATAGCATACAACTTCTTATGTTATAAATTTATAATGAGCCTGGGTTGAAACAAATAAATAAAAAGAGGAAGTACTCCTCTTACAAACCTATCTGTGAGAGTTAAATGTAAGCTGTATCTATTTAAATGGTGTTTGGCTTATTAAGTCATTATCGCCGTTAAATTCGAGTTGTTTGTTGGAAAACAGCAAAATTACACCTGAATTCTAGGTAAAAGCCTGATGATGGGTCGCAACTTTTATTTGATACTCCTAGATTTCATGATTATCCTCTTTTTGCTGTAAGTTCCGTGTTTGAAGTGTATCCATCTGTATTTTATCTTTATAGCTCTCCATATTGGTAGAATTTGTAGATTTACCCGACCCAAACTGCGACGCAAGGGCTGTAGAAGACAACGAGAGAGGAGCTCGAGATAGGGAATGTAGATCAATTGGACCCACCCGGAATCAAAAGCTAACCCAAGCCCAAAGCGAGCCCAATAATTTTTGTTCCAGCTGGATTGAACTTTTGGGTTGGGTTGAAGTAAGGCTGAAGGTTGACAAGCTGGTTTGAACCTAGACTGAGCTATAACCCAGACCAAGCAGCCCAAGTTTCATCGCATACCTGCGATAAGAGTCGAGCAGGCTCTTTATGTGCAGGATAGAGGCGAGCCAATCTTATGGAAAAGCTTCACTAAAGGGTTTAACACTCAGGGATGACGAAAAACAGAACCGATATCCTAAAATGGTCAAAACACAGGGTGAGGCAAATCATTATAGAAGTGTACAGGATTCTGCACATGTTTGAACTCAGATTCAACGAAAGAATACGGAGTAATTAAAGGATACAGAATAGCAAAAACAAATTGTTATGATTATTAATATTTCTTTTTTGGCCAAAGAATTATTTTACAAATCAAGACTTTGAGAAACAAATAGTAATTGAATAAGGGAAAGGGAAAGCTACTAGCATGTGCTGTCCATGTAATTTACTAACAAATCCTGGACCATGCCTCTATCTGGCATTCTTCCTGCAGCGCCATAGATGGGAGCTAGCCCTCCACTTATTGGACCTGGATTTTCTTTTACCTGAGAAATAACACAACAGAAAATTTACCCAGTAAATAAAAATTGAAGCATAATACCAAAGACAGAATTGATACCAGCAATTTCTCCCCGGGATCAGTAAATGTTGCCCTTAGTCCGCCAGTATAAACAAAATGGATTTGATACTCAATAACAGAATCTGATCAAATTTCAGGGATATTTAAGTGTATCCTTTTTCAAGGTAAGAACAACTTACAATGGCCACAAATCCCTGAGGAATTCCTCAGCTATTGGTGTGTTGAAGAGAGACAGACATATATGAATGCTGATTCAAGCAGAGCGATAAAGATTTCAGTCTTCAGGGATAGAATTAACACAAAGCTCATGACATATATTTACCCTATAACTTTTTTTTTTGATAAGTATATTTACCCTATGACTTTAAAGCAAAGACATGAAAAGACTGCTATAGAGCAAATGAAATCTATACTAGACACTGGAAAATGATCGATCCTTTAAATCATTTATATGCACACTACCAGCAAGGTAACACCGACCTGTTGTAAGAGTTACAGACTCATCAGAGGGTTTCTTTTTTTTTTTTTTTTTTTGGAAGAGAGAGAGAGGTGGCCATCAAGCAACTTATTTTGCGGAGTATGTCTGAATTACATATTTTCCTTTCGTACACAGGTGAAAATAAAAACGCACCTGTTCGGCCTTTGCAGTGCATTCAAATGCCAGCCTTTGGATGACATGATGTCATTGACTTCAAATATATCTATAACATTGGAACCAAATGCCACAATTGTCATGTCAGGCTTTCCAATAACAAACAACTCTGGAATTTCCTCTATCCTGCACATAAAGAGCTTGTTACTTTCCAAGGTGAAATACCAGCTCCCTCCCCAAAAACTGGAGTGGAAGAAACATATGTGAAAACACCATATACCCTTTCTGTATTCGCTTTGATACTCCCATGATCTTTTGTGTGGTCTCCAAATACCCTAAAGAATGTTGTAACAGTAGTCATCCCACAATCCAAGCATTGACATGATGTTTAATAGAAATATTCAACACTAAACACCTCACAGCTTCAGGAGCTGCACGGTGATAAGGATTGTTCACTCACCTTCTTCCCCCAAAGACAGCATTGCTGCCCAAGCCCCAGCAATCAAACTGCCAGGCCTGCTTCCAGCAATTGTTGGAGACACATACAGCCCTCCTGACCACTCAGTAACTGCAGCATGAATTTTTTCAAAAAGAAAAAGAAACATGTGATAGCTCTTATATCAGAACAAGATAAATCAGTAAGGGCAGTAGTTTTGGAACTTTAGAAATCAATTTCAGCAGCCAAATAGAACATGTTTCATCCACTACAGTAATATACTCTCCCTGAACGAAACATCAATGATGCTAAGACCTATTAAGACCTCACAATGGCTTTTGCTTATGAAAATCCCAAGGCCTTCATTCATCATACAAATTGATCCTCAATAGTCATTATATTTACCCACCATACTGGGAGTATTTATGCGAAAGTTAAGTTCTTTATGTAGAGCTTCACTTTACTTTATTTTATTTTTCGAGTTTATTTTTTTGTATTGTTCTTTTTGGAAGACTTTCAATGAATACCTACCTATCTGAATGGACTTGCAGATTGTGATGAACAAATGAGTATTATACTAGATGAATGCTTTTGGCCATGCTTGAACACAGGAGACACCATTATAGTGTGTGGTTTTTCAATTCAATTGTTTCAATTTATCACACAGGCCAAAAGCATTCATCCAGCATAATTTGGTTTCTGAAAAAGGGAGCGTATGCTTACCAGCAACAAATTGATGCTGTTGAAAAATAGGAAGCCAGAAAAGCCAATGTTTCCACGGACCAAGATGACATGAAAGAAGAGCATATTAGGAAGAACTTAAACCAAGCGTTAAGATATTGACCAAAATCAATAGGTTACCTTTCGAATGTCATGATTTCTGTACAACACTACGCTTGTTCCTTTGGGAGCCAAGCCATATTTATGCACATCCACTGATATTGAGGTCACTCCTTCAACAGAAAAATCAAAAGGAGGAATTGGGTACCTGAAATTTGAAGTTCAACTTTATCCCAATTCAGAATGATGAAGAAAAACAGAACAAAACAAAGATACACCAGATATTTGTGAGTGGAAAATGTGTGCCAACTTTTATCCCAATTCAGACTGATGAAGAAAAACAGAACAAAACAGAGATACACCAGATATTTGTGAGTGGAAAATGTGTGCGCCTACAAGAAAAACAGAACAAAACAAAGATACACCAGATATTTGCAAGTGGAAAATATGTGCGGCTACAAGAGAGGAGAGAGAGAATTCATATTGCAGCATTATATGTGTGATAATTGCCCATAATATTGGTGGCATGTACATGTCAGCCAGGACAGATCAATTGATGAGCCTTGTTTAATAGCAGGTAAACTATAGTTGAGTGGTCAATATGATGATGCAATAAGTGGCAGAATAACAAGCAACTATCAGAAGATATACTGAGCTATGAAGAAGAAAAAGTTAATAATCAGAAACAGGCTGATACCCAAGTTTCCTAGCGAAAGGTAGTACAAAGCCACCAAGGCAAAGATCGACATGGAGACAAACACCGAATCTAGCAGCTAATTCACCAAGCTCCTACCAAAAGAATTGCCAAAATTCGTTAATTTTAGCTATTAAAAATGTAAAGAGAGAATGAACTTCCAAGAACACGTTAAGTTTAAATGCCTTTCTGACCATTAACCATAATGAAATTCACACACCTCAATAGGGTCAATGATGCCATGAGGATACCCAGGTGCAGATCCAACAATCTGCAGGATAAAAAGTAGGCTGGTTCTAGTAGCAAACATAAACTCCTCATGATGGAAAAATCAACCACAGCCACACAAGACAGTAAACCAATAAACTATGTACTTGTTCTTTTCCTTTTGAGGAGAAGGTAGGGAAGATGGAACAAGAAGTTTCATTTGATTAAAATACACCATCACAGACTCAAGAAGAAATGCACAAGACAAACAAAGTGAAATCAGAGCTTAGTCCCAAAGGTAATACCAAAATGGTGTTTCTGTTAACACGCCGTCTAATTGCCTTGACATCTGCTTGAAATTCATTATTTACAGGGACGCGCCACAGCTTGATGTTAAAATATTGCGCAGCCTTGTCATATGCTGAGTGTGCAGATTGAGGTATTATCCTGACCTCAGTCAGAAAATCACACATATAATGACTCCCAGATCAAAAATAAACTCACAGATGCCAAGAATTGAGACATTGGAAATCAACATACATTTCGGGCCTCATAATTCCCTTCTTGATTTTCATGTAGTCACGTGATGATTTCACAGCTAATATTATGCTTTCTGTTCCACCTGATGTCATGTTTCCACAAATTTGCCCTCCTGCGCCCTTTTCTTTACTGCCTAGTAGTGCAGCCGTCATTGCAACCACTTCTGCTTCAAAGCGTACTACACTAGGGAATACATCCAAATGTAATGGATTGGTATGTGCAAACCTGAAAAGCAATTGAAACCAAATTATGATGAGAGGTAAAGCATTTTGGACAAAAAAGGCTGGGAAGGAACATATATTTTCAGAGTAATAATTGGAAAGCATATGGAATCCCAGCTGAGAGATAAAGAAAAGCACAATTAACAGATTTTATTGGCAAACGTAACCAGGATGGTGTCAACATAAATGGCAGTCCTGATTAAATTAAAATGTACGAAAAGGTTAATTTGATTTTATATCCAAAGAGCTTGAGTTTTTACTTTATACCAGAAAATGAGTGTTTGCATCAGATAAAATACAAAGTGCTTTCTGGTTAACATTTTCTAATGGTCCAGAAAAGGCAAGGCATATGATGTCATTTATGGTGTCAAGTGTTGAAGGAAACCTGCAATGCCCTTATGCAAACATGGAGACCCCCTTTACAAAGATGAGCATTCACTTAAAAAGTGCATTAGGATGCTTTCTTCTGGTAGCCATACATAGAGGCTCACAGTTGTATCATGCTTGACATTTGAGGTAAAGCAAATTTTTGGGATCGGTTGGTGATAATAAGGTAGTGACATGACAAACAGTGGATAAGTGATTCAGTCATAATTGGCCAAATAACAAGCTTGAGTTTATCACGTCCATTGTGGACTCCTTAGATTCACATCCACCCTTGTTAGCTTGTTCCGTTGTTTATCAGGGCCATCAATAGTATAGCACCTATTAGGGTGAAAGCAGTGAAATCTGAACATATATGTCACTTTCATGCTTTTCCTCAGATCTCAATACACTCTTGCTAATAACAAAATTTTGAGCAAATACTTCCAAAGGTAAAAGTAAATAGAAAGTAAAGAGAAAAAGATGTGTAGACTACTTTTCACAGAAGTGCAGTATCTTACTAACATTGAACATGCCTCATTAATCAGAGAAAAATGCCCTTCAGTTTCACTTCCTCCAATGTAGCTGCAAAAAGAACCCATAATATTGAAGCACATGGCCAAAAAAAAGATCTAACGTTCGATAATTTTACATGAAAGGACAAATATACAGAGGCTCATGCGAATGGTTACTAACATACACTGTACCGGAGCATTTCCCTTGCCAAACTGCATCGTTTATTTTCTCATCTTTCATCTTCTCTATGACTCCGTCTCCTAACCCTACACTTGGCAGCTCAGTCCTCCAACCATCTCGCTTAGATTTACCACTGGAGTTTAACTTATCCACAACCTGCTTGTTGTACTCACCACGGTATCCCACAAAATCAATGCCATTGTTTAGAAATTTATTAGGGCAAAAAAAAAAAATTCAGAATTACAACAGAGACAAAAAACCAGGAGAAAAAACTATATAATATAAATGTCAGACTCTCAGATCCGGATACACTCCCATGAGCCCTACTGATACTAAGAAGCTTAAAGTTAGAACGGTTCAGATTTTACTGTCTCAGGGTACAACTTAAAGAAACAGCTAACCATCAGTAACAGCTGTGCAAGCGGCATTGAATGTTCACCAAGCGAATTCTCGTATCTCGTAGTCGCGCATTAAATTTCCTCTTCCTCTATCTCACTTCATTTATTGGAGAACAACAATCTCTCTAAGTTTCATTTCAGAACCAAACAACGAACAGGAATACTCATAAATAATGGTATAAAACTGAATATGAAACAAGTCAGCGAATGAATGAATTAATGAAAAATTGAAACGACACTTAGTTATTTTTCCGACCTTCTGTTTCTCGGCATCGATATAATTCTTGACGCCAGGAACCAACCTATTACAATCAAAAAAATATAAAGATCAATCATCAAAGTCAACAGCATCTCTAATATCAGATCAGCAATAATACTCGAAATACATAACCTAATTTTCAAAAAACCAATAGTAAATGAATAAAACAAATTACTTGATTAAGCTCATGAAGAACGCTATGAAGGTCGCTCTTAGTCCTCGTTCGTTAACGACAGTGAGAAACGATTGAAGCCTCTGAGCCACAAGAAGGGAGATGAAAGGAGCGAGGAGCAGAGCTAGAGGCTCGTATTCAGATAGGAATGAATTCGCGGAAGCTCTGAAGCGAATCAGGAGCGACTTCAGAGAAGACTCCATTGCCGGCGATGAAAGAATATCCAAGTCGACGAAACCAAAGCCAAAACGGAAAGAAATAATAATTGAGAGAGCTCGAAGTTTTAATCAGGCTGTGCTTATTGTTAATGGCGTACAAGTTATGTATTGTAATTTGGCGGGGTGGGTTGCGTTGAGTTGCGTTAACGTAAAATGTTTTTTTGGCTGAATAAACGTTAACGTAAATGTAATTTCGATTAGTGGGAGTCGTGGACGGGTTGTCCGCTGCAAGCTTTTATCAATTGTCGGTACCGCAGACTTCCGCTCCCTCCATGTCGGGCCGCCTTCGTTCCTGGGACTTGAAGCCCATCACAACGTCATCTTCGGGCCTATTAAGCTGGAGTCTAGGTCTCTTGGATCTGTATTAGGGCCTATGAGAAGCCTGGCCCAACATGCTGGGCTATAGTCATGACTTGTATTCTTTTTTTTTTTGGTCACCGCTTGTATAATTCGGTTATTCTACCAGGGTCCAGAAGCAGAGTCAGAAATTTTTTCTCAGGGGTACAAAAATTATCACTGATAGTCAAACAATATACGAAAAAACCCATATTCAAATATAAAAAATATAATTTATTTTTTATATATCATGAAACACAATACCAATATTGTTATAAAAGGGTATAAGATGTAAATTCATTATACATCAAAGCTAAAAACATAAATTATTTTTTTATGCAAAGGTATACATAGACAAGAAGGTCGATAAAAAATGAATGTTATGTTAGTAATGACAACTTTTAATCAATGCAGAAATATATAAATATGAATGAATATTATATTAGTGGGTGGGAGCTAACTTCAATTTTTTTTTTTGTAGCTCAATGTTTGGCAAGACAAAGACCAATACAAATGGAGAAGGCGAAACAAACTTTGTGAAAAATAATATAGAAGAAGATGTAAAAAAAAAAAGAAGTGAAAAAAGTTTACGGAGTATTTGAGTTGCAAGAAAATTATAAGATTTGTTGATTGAGAAATAAAAATATAAACATACACGTGTGATTATACTATTTGTGAAAATCTTAAGTCTTATTATTAACTGAGTCGATTTTACTTTTCAGAAGTTGATGTTAGCTTGAAAAAATATAAAATAATTATCCTATTGTTTAGGTGAGATTTAAAATAGCTGGAGATCCCCGACATACAATATTCTAATTTGAAAAGAAGATAAAAATCTTATTTATTCTTTCATTTTCGTGTAAAAAGGCTCTAATTCAGAAATTTAGGGGGTCGAAATGTAATTTGTACGGATAATTTTTCAGATTTGGGGAGGGGCCAGAGTGTAATTTGCAATATTGGATTTTTTTTTGGAGGGGGGGGGGATGGTGGGGAACTTTTTTTTTACTTGCTACGTTCAGACGAAGCTAAGTGTAAAGGGTATTTAATTATTTAGAAAAAACTATGGCAGCATCTATCTGTATTTTTTCGTGATTGATTTTAAAGACATGAATTTTTTTTAAGGGTAAAATTACAGTTTTTACACACGACTACTAGATAAGGTTTTGGCACTTTGCACCGCAACTACAATTTTTGACCGCATTGCAACTTTTAACTACGCATTTGACAACTTTACTACCTTTTTATCAAAATTTTAGACTAAGATGACGATAATGCTCTTAACTCATTTTGAATATATTGAAGATATTTTTGTCAATTCATTAATTTTTCAAGTGTTTTATTGTCAAATTGAGGGTGCAAAGTGTTTGATATTAGTAATTGGAGGGTGTAATGTGTCAAAGTGGTTAGTTTAGGGTGCAAAGTGTATAAGATTTGTAGTTTAAGGGTGCAATGTCTTAAGATGATAGTTTGGGGTGCAATGTGCCGAAGTTGGTAGTTTGGGGTGCAATGTGTTACTACCTCGGTAATTTGTGGGTGAAAAGTGTATTTTTCTTTTTTTTTTTAATTTAATTTAATTTATACCTGAATTTTATTACTTCTAAAATCTAAGATCCCTATCCTTTGTTTTTATTTTTTATTTTTTGATCAGAAAATTGCCATATGGAAGCGTGTCTTTCACGAGTAATAAAAATATTTTAAAAAATGATATAGAAGTAGAATTTAAAGTCTTTTGGGTTTCTTTTTTTTTTGTCTTTGTTTTTATTTTTAACAGGATATTTTATTAATATATTTGGAAGATACGTGGTCCTTCACGTGGTATTATCTTTTTGTTTTTCTTACTTTTTTAACAGGGTCAGGTCACAATTTTTTACTAAAAGCTAGTTGAAAAAAAATGAACAAAGGTCTGGAAATAGTAAAACTCGGGTATTAAATTTACAAAATTAGAAATAAAATCACATAGCCTAGGCACAAGCATATTTTCCCATTATTTTATGACCCCAAAAAACTAGTGCCGTTTTTCGTGCACGTACGTAGGCAAAGTCGACCCATCCACGAATTCATTACCAAAGGGTTGCTTCCGGGACAAGAAGCTGCTTAAGCCTTACTGCCTTAGCCCGGAGCACACTTTAGCACGTCCTTAAACACTAATTGGGAAGAATTATTCAATGTTGACTTGGTCAAAGATTCAGCAAGCGAATAGTAGAAGGGATTAGGTGCCCGCTCCAAGTCTCTCGCGTCTCTTTCCTAGTTACGGATTTTTCACCGACGTCCTGTTCCTCAGGACCACAGCTGTTCCCACTTGAAGCCCCAAACTATATGTACAAGTGGAGTATTAATTAGACTATGGCAACTATGATATCCCAAATGGACACCTCAGAACGTAGGCCATTAGGGTGGTTGTTGAAGAGGCTTTTGAATATTAAATTTTAGTAATTAATCAGGTACTTAATTATTTAATAAGTAGGTCGGAAAACAACAAGCTGCACATGCTACAAATTTCCAAATTAATTTCCCTGCTTATCAAACAGAAAGTTGTCCGGATCAAGTCTCGAAGGGAATTGATAAAACTCCAGCGTCGAACTTCTGCTCATGCAGATCAATCAGATCATAGAGTAGCCAACTAAACTCAGGTATGTTTGCGAATAAAAATTTTACACTTTTTTAAATTTTAACACAATAAAAGATTACAATAAAATCTTTCTTTTTCTATCAAATCATTACTTTTTATTATAATAAATATTAAAAATTATCTCTCTTTCACTTTTTCACCAAATTCAATACCTTAAAATTTTAACCTTTCTAAAATTTTACAAATAAATAAACCCTCAGTTTGGCACATAAGTGATCTGGACGAGGGAGAGGAACCACCAAATTTCTGAACACAATCACTATCTCTCTATAATATATCAAGCCACGTAATGTTTCCGGCAAGTTCGGATGTATCTGCGAAGATAATTGGATTTTTCCAATCTCCAAAGATACACATGTTTGTGATCGCACTTGAATAGTATGAACCCACTTTTGATAACCCTTCTTGTTTGCAGACATATCTGTGGGAGAACATGTCAACGATCAACGTTATAGCAGCCTCTGTTGTAATTAATGTTGAGAGAGATAACGACAGACAAGTTTTCTCCCAATATGCAAACAAATATAGCGTAATTTTAACAATTATATATACTGAAAATAATCAATCACACTAAGTTAGAACAACACAAATAATTTTTACATAAAAAACTTTTCCAGTGTGAGAAAGAAAAATCAAATAGTCCAATCAAAATCTCCATTATAAAAAGAATAATTTTAAAATTATCAATCACCTAAGTTTAGAATCAACCAAATAAATTTTACAATAAAAAACTGTTTCAGTGTGCGAAAGAAAATCAATAGTCCAATCAAAATCTCATTATATAATTGATAATGTACACATAAATCTTCTCCAGTCACAGCTAAAGGCTACAATTTATATCTGTTTAAGATAATATCAATCTTGACAAATACAACAGAAAAACAGTAGAGAATATACAGTTAAAAACTCAAGGTTGCTGTTTTCACGAGCACGAAGCACTATTCTCGAGCTTGTTAATATGATCTTCACTGTTCAGTTATTTCTCATCAGTCTCTTGTACCGTGAACTTCTCTCCAAATTTCAGCTCAAGCCTTTGATGAAAACTAAGCATGAAAATAAAAAATTATCTCTTTCTCTTATATTTTTCTCTTTAATATGTACAATTTAAAAATTCATCTTTAGAGTTATAAATTAAAACTCTAATAGACTTTGGGCGATATTAAAAGAATTCCGATTGGGCTTCCTTCGCATCCGATGAATTAACCCAACAATTCCTAGCAGACAGAAAGCATGTCTCTAGAAGTCCTGCCATCTGCTGGTGTCAGCCTGTGGCTGCCTAACTTTAAAAGGAATGCACTTTTACCCCCGGAAGCAAAACGCGTTGCTGCGTCGACATCTCAGTACACGTACGCCGCACGAGAATCAGTTCCGCTATTCAAAGGGTAGTTGAATGGATGTCAAGAATGGCAGGCGGCGTCAAAGATAGCATGAATACATATGCAATGAGAACGAGATATATGGCTAAATTCATTGAAGAAAAACAGATCGAGGATCGCGCGCGCGGGGAAGCATCAGATAGCGTCATCTATTACGTAGGAAGAACATTTTAATACCCCATGTGGAAATTTGAATGTGTAGATTATAGAAAGAGTCTTAATTGGACACGAGTGGTCTCTTCCTAGTCACTAGTTATCTGATGTTACTTCGTGCTGCAAGCAATATCCTGCTTAAGTTAATTAAGAAAGCATGCAGTAGAATTCAAAGCTTCTAGTCTATCAAAATTGGACCATATCATTATTCAATGCCTTGGGTTGAATGTATCCCATGCATTCTCCTTGAAGGGGATATTTCTCAAATGAGACATATAAGCTTATGTCATCGATGAGCATCCAGAAAACAGGCAAGAGGCGCCAGCGGATTTCGGTGAAATACCGTATACAAAAAAGTTTTCTTTTGAGCAATCTGTGATGTCATCCTTGAGCTGATTTTAGAATCAAACCAAAGTTATTTGATTGGAACTCATAATTTATTCAGTCAATCTACGTGCTGCAAAAGCTGTTCAATATGCCTTAATTATATCGGACATAAAGGGTTTCAATTGTGACACACAATGCATGCCCAAAAGCTGTATAATTTGGAGAGAATTGTTATTAGTGATACGAGCGTAGATACGATCGATGCACTAGATCGAGATGAAGCTTCTGATTTGAAGCCTATTTTGTCTGTGCGTTGTTATAATATTCCTTTAGGAGAGAACGATTCCTATATAATTTTTATCTGTCAACTAAAAATTATACATGAAACCGGACAGAAAACCACGCCGTGTCATGTCCGTACAACCTTAATTCCAGTCTTTTGCAAGAGAAGCACGTGATCATCGCGCGCCACTCGCTCACACACGGTCTTCGACATAAACGAAATAGGTTAATTCACGTATGACTGGACGACAGATATCGCTGCATCTGGAGACACTTCTGGAAATTTTTTAGCTTTTGGAACTGCTTTTCGGTGGTGATCATAGAGATTCAAAGAGAGATAACAAAGCGGAAAATACAAGAGACAAACATCTCCAGACAAATAAGTTCTCCAGACTTCTACGCTGATAATTAATCTTTGCCTACTTCGATATAAAATTTTTTTTGAAAGTTTGAAAAAACGAAAACCCACAATTTACAAAATACAATTTTTCATCCCTTTACCCCATTCCCCTTTTACGAATTTGCAAGGTCGGCAGTATGGGGTGAACTTGGATGTACCACGTCTGCCTGAAGGCTCATGAAGAGTAACCTTCTTGGTCTAAAAGTAGTTTAGCCCGACTCTAAAAAGTAGTCGATCCCTCGACACCACATGAATATTAATGGCTAGGTAGCGATAGGCCACTAGTCTCGTGGTAGATGATGTAGGAATCATCATCTCTCATTGTAACGCTCTGCCAGAAACCAGAGGCATTTTCGCAGATACTTTTATATGATCCATTACTGAAGAAAACAATGACTATTGGCTTTGTGGCTTGCATGGTGTTACTTCTTTTCCTCAATTTCCACGTTAACTGAGGTTTGAAATTTTATTCATGGTATACTCAGAGATCATGTAAGGTTTTGTTTTTCTTCGTTTTCTCCCCTGGTCCCTCTTATGAGAAAGTTATGTCCAACCTACTTATCCAATGCAACGTCAAGGTAGGCGAAAAGTAAAAGTAGCTTGGCCACTCCATTGAATTGTCATAGGG